>OVAY01000045.1:6039-123805 GCA_900406395.1 Kernera saxatilis
AAAAAAAAAAAAAAAAAAAAGCGAAACAAAACCCTAAAAATAGGAAGTCGAATACCCAATAAAGTTAAAAGCGACTTTAATCGGAAGAGCTTTCGTCTTCCCTCCATCACCTCTCATCCTGTCGAATTTTTCCAGATTCTGGTGTTCTTGATTACCTGAATAAATCCCTTGTCTTTGACGTGACAAAAGGTAATTGGCTTATAAAATATTTTGATCTCTCTTTAATAGTCAATTCAATTTTACAAAAACATATGAGGAGGGTTATTGTCTTTTGGGACGTATTCAAATTCACTATCTCATAATAGAAACCAAATTCATCTTTAATTCGATTGGAAAGGATCACATAATCGTTGCATTTCTTTAAACATTGCAGCCTGAGATTGAGTTTTGCTTACTATGTGAGAAGATGAAGTTTGGAGAGACGTTCACGGAATATCTACATGGAGAAGAGGAATGGTTCCTAGAAAAATTTCGGCATGTTGAATATAAGAAACTCAAGAAAGTGTTGAAGAAATGTAAGACGACATGTAACTCGAAAAGATCCGATGATGAACACATCATCTCCTCGGCTCCTTCTTTGTCTGATTCATGCCAATGCCAGTCTTGCCCTTGTATGTATAACTTCTCTCCCTTTTCCCTCTCTTCTTAACTTTTTTTACCTTTGTAATTTTAGTGCAATATAGTCTAATCTAAAATCAATAGATAATGGGGAAGATCTAATACATAGCGAAGCTCAGGCGTATTCTTGTCCTTCGTTGAGCATTCTAAATACAATTGTTTGGATTTTTTACATCATGCTTTTTGTGGTACTCTTTGTTTGAGACGATGGCTGTAGAAAACCTTTACAAACTATTTGAAAACCATGTGCAAGTTTTCAATCTGTGATAAATTTATTGCTGTTAAACACAATTAGAGCACCTGATTTGTATATTTTAGGAAAAGCACATATTTGAATCCAATTGGTGCTAGTTATGGATAATCATCAAAATGTTTGTTAAAGTGAAAGATTTGATATTGTTTAGTTGTTTTTATCTTTATGCGAGATTAGGTGGTTGATGTATAAGAGATGATCTGTTACGAATGCAGGGTGTGATCAGATGTTCTTTGATGAGCTGATGAAGGAAGCTTCTGACATAGCAGGATGCTTCAGCTCAAGAGTGAGGCATCTTCTCCATCTTCATGTAGCCACTGGGATGCAAAGGTACATGATGCGTCTACGCAGATGTTTCACGGACGAAAAACAAGCTTTAATCCATGAAGGCCAAACCTTGATTCAATACATCACGATGAATGCGATCGCCATCCGTAAAATCCTCAAGAAATATGACAAGGTAAGAAATTATTACAAAAAAAATGTATTCGAATAAAAAGGCAAGCTCATTATTAAAATGTTATCAGGTGCATAGCTCAGTGAATGGGAAGAATTTCAAGTTGAAAATGCGAGCAGAGCGCATAGAGCTTTTGCACTCACCTTGGCTCATAGAACTTGGAGCCTTTTATCTCAACTCTGGGCTTGACAAAGTTGGAAACTTCAACAACTCGTTCGGCCGCGTCTCATGTGATAATCTTAATGAAGATCAACCTGCGATGAAACTCATGCTGCCTAATTCAATAGAGCTCGAGTTTGATCTAACTTGCGCAATCTGCCTGGTAACAAACAAAAAAAAAACTATGCCTTTCTCATAAGCAAATGTATTTTACATATTTGAATTTTTCTCTCATGGAGTTGAAGATTAATAAGTTTTTTTTGTGGATTAATTGGCCAGGAAACGGTATTCAATCCCTATGCTTTAAAATGCGGTCACATATTTTGTAAAGCGTGTGCGTGCTCGGCTGCTTCTGTAATGATTTTCCAAGGCCTTAAAGCAGCTTCGAAACGTTCCAAATGTCCTATATGCAGAGAGGTTTGTTTAGATTCTTGCAACATAAATTTGAAACATTTCCTTCTCTCAAGTTTTGTTTCCATTAACTATATATAATGAGGTATTGATTGTTTCATGCGGTATGCAGGTTGGAGTTTATGCGGAAGCGGTTTACATGATCGAGCTGCACCTTCTGTTAAAGATAAGGTGAGTCAAATCTCTAATTTAGATGGCACCAAACCAGTTTATATGTCCATAAATTGTTGAACTGATGATTATTTTACATATATACTAGAAAATGATGTTTTCATTTGTTTAGTTACTAGAAGATGAAGTTTTATACGAAATTTTTGTACTTAACTTTTAAAAGCTTAAAGTTTGAATTAGTTATGAGTGAGTCTTTCATAATTATCTATATTTCCTTCTTAGGGGTGGTATAGACTTTCAAAGTCGCTATATCATAACCACTCACATTTTTTCTTAACCATGAGAGTCAATATGTTTCAAGAATTATTGATAAAATTTGTGTTTTCTAAAAAAATAATATTTTTGTAGACGCAAAGAATATTGGAAGGAGAGGATGTTGGGGGAACGATCTGAGATTGTGAAGCAGTCGAAGATGTTTTGGAACCAACAGACGATGCATATGATCGGTTACTAAATTGTTTACTTCTTCAATTTTCATAACTTCTTTTAAACAAACAAAAAAGGTCATGACAAAAAAAAGAGAGAGCAAAAAAAAAAGAGCTAACCTTCTTTCTACCTTGCCCGAGACATCACAGATTCGATTTAAAGAAACATCAACATTAGGATAAATTTTATTTTATTTTTTCTTTTCTTTTGAGACATAAATCAAGTTGTGTTTGAATTTTTATGATGTTACTGGATACGTTATGATAATTTATTACTAATAGTCGTAGATATACCAAAAATAAAGAGAGTAATACTTCTTTTGTTACTGTTAAAATAGAGAAGTTTAAGAAAGCACATAAAATATACATTTTTTGTATTTTTTCTATATTAAAAACATCACTTAATATCTAATTAAAAATAGTTCAACCAATTATACTATATAATACAAATGGTCACAAAGATCAATTAAATTTAATTTTTGCATAGAAAATTGGAAAATTCTAATAAAACAAAACAAAACAAAACTTCTAAAACATTTTAAAGAAAAAGAAGGAAGAGAGTAATTATTTTACAAATAATGCGTATATACAGTGATAGCACAAATCATTAAGTCACAAAATTCTAAATTATAATCTAGATTAACAGAAACTCTAAACCTCATTTATTGTAAAAGAGGGGCGATAATTAACAATTACAACTTATTCTTTGCGATACTATAATCAACGTTGTAAAAAAAAAATTGATAATTATTAAAGAGAAAAAAAAAAAAAGTATGGTCCTTCTAAAATTGGAGTCTATACAAACTCTCCCATATTTTCACGTGGAAATAGACGGCCATGCGCTACGTTCATTTCTTCATCGATCATCCTTTCCCTCTTCTCCTCCTCCTCTGATCAGCTCATCAGATTTTCTCGGAAGCAAAATCATTGGACCAAGTTTAAGAATTTCCACGGAGTTTCTCGGGAATTTCGCTTCCGGCGTGCGGAAGGAGAAGCTGCAAAAGCGACGAACAACTCGCTTACCAATTTAGGAGGTGGTCATCTCACGTTTCTCCGAGCTGTGTCGAATTTGAAGACACAGCAAATTCGATGAATTCGTTTGGGTTAATGGCGCTGATGAGTGTTTTGTGTTTCCGGTGTCGGAGAGAAACAGAGGTCGCGAGAAGCTGAGAGAGCTATTATAGATATCGAAACAGAGAGAAGAAGAAAAAGCAAAATTAGGTTTTGTGAATTTGGGTGAAATTTTTGAATGGGAAACACATGCGTGGGTCCGAATCTGAACGCTAATGGATTCCTTCAATCCGTTAGTGCTGCTGTTTGGCGGAATCAGAAACCAGACGAGAGCCTTAAGAGCAACAAGGACGAGAGCAGCCGAAAGAAGTCCGATAAGAGCGTTAATGGCGACGCTTCCTCCGCCTTGGATCCAGCTCCAGCGACGTTGCCGACTCCGAGCACGCCACCTCCGCCGGTGAAAATGGCCAACGAAGAAGCACCCAAAAGTATCCCAGAGAGCAAAGTCGCCGAGGAAGGGAACAAAGGCGACGCGGATTCGAAGCCGAAGAAAGAGGCGCACATGAAACGAATGGCGAGCGCGGGTCTACAAATCGAATCGGTGCTTGGGAGGAAAACAGAGAATCTCAAGGATATCTACAGTGTGGGAAGGAAGTTAGGGCAAGGACAATTCGGGACGACGTTTCTGTGTGTGGAGAAGAAAACAGGGAAAGAATTCGCTTGCAAAACGATCGCCAAGAGGAAATTGACGACCCCTGAGGATGTGGAAGATGTGAGGAGAGAGGTTCAGATAATGCATCATTTGTCTGGACATCCAAACGTGATTCAGATCGTTGGTGCGTATGAAGACGCAGTAGCTGTTCATGTTGTGATGGAGATCTGTGCAGGTGGTGAGCTATTCGACAGGATTATACAGAGAGGCCATTACACCGAGAGGAAAGCTGCTGAGCTTGCAAGGATCATTGTTGGTGTTATAGAAGCTTGCCACTCTCTCGGTGTGATGCACCGTGATCTTAAGCCTGAGAATTTCTTGTTTGTAAACGGAGATGAAGAAGCCGCACTCAAGACTATTGATTTTGGTCTCTCTGTCTTCTTTAAACCAGGTATTGATATCTTCCTTTAGGTGATGGCAAATTGATAATTTTGCTTCAATTTCTTGTAATTGATATCTTTAGATTCTACTTTGAGTATCCTCCTTCATCAACTAGATCTCATATACATTGTGTAGAGTGAGGAGGATCCACAGTTTTTCAGCTTCATATTCTGGTATCTTCCTCTTGCAGGAGAAACATTCACTGATGTAGTTGGGAGCCCTTATTATGTGGCTCCAGAAGTTTTACGGAAACATTATAGTCATGAATGTGATGTTTGGAGTGCTGGAGTTATTATATACATCTTACTAAGTGGCGTCCCTCCGTTTTGGGATGGTAAGAGACATTTTGATTCATGCTTCCAGTATGTTCAGTGGTAGAGACTGATTGATTTGTTATATGTCAGAAACGGAACAAGGCATCTTTGAGCAAGTTTTGAAAGGTGACCTTGACTTTATATCAGAACCATGGCCTAGCGTATCAGAAAGCGCGAAAGATTTGGTCCGTCGGATGCTGATCAGAGACCCTAAGAAGCGAATGACAGCTCACGAAGTTCTCTGTTAGTGTTCTTCTTCCACTTATAATAAGTTCCATCTTTCTTGTTAAAGTCGATAAGAGTAAGCGCAGAGATACTTATGAATATTGTAAAATGTTAATTATATTTCAGGTCATCCTTGGGCGCGAGTGGACGGTGTTGCTCTTGATAAACCTCTTGATTCTGCTGTCCTCAGTCGTTTGAAACAGTTTTCAGCCATGAACAAGCTTAAGAAAATTGCCATCAAGGTGAAATCACCTAATACCGAATTAGGTGTACATAATGACTAAACATCAGTAAATTAAACTCACTTGCTGTTATATGCATTCATTCAGGTGATAGCAGAAAGCTTGTCAGAGGAAGAAATAGCAGGATTGAAGGAAATGTTCAAGATGATAGATACAGACAATAGCGGACACATCACTCTAGAAGAACTCAAGAAGGGTTTGGACAGAGTTGGTGCTAACCTTAAAGATTCAGAAATATTAGGATTAATGCAAGCAGTAAGTCCACTTTTCTACCTTACCTTTTACTAAATGATATGATCTATCAAATAATTTGGAAAAAAACATTTTTCAGGCGGATATAGATAACAGTGGGACTATAGACTATGGAGAGTTTATAGCAGCGATGGTGCATTTAAACAAAATAGAGAAAGAAGACCATTTGTTCACAGCTTTCTCTTACTTTGATAAAGATGGAAGTGGTTATATAACCCGAGACGAGCTCCAACAAGCTTGCAAACAATTCGGCTTAGCGGATGTTCATTTAGACGACATTTTACGCGAAGTCGATAAGGACAATGTAAATTAAATATTTTCTCTTGCTTTCAATAATTATTTGGAAGCACGATTATTGTTTAATTGTGTTTGTGTATTGGTTTTTGTCAGGATGGACGAATAGATTACAGTGAGTTCGTGGAGATGATGCAAGACACTGGATTTGGCAAAATGGGTCTAAGGGTAAGTTAATGAAACAAAACAGGCATCTCAATTACCACCAGCATTTTTTTTTACTTAAGCATAAGTATTTGCGGATATATATATGGGCTGCTTAGCATTAGTTTTCTTGAGCAGGTTTTGTCCACTATATTCCGCATTTTTGTATTCAAGTTTCTTTTTTCTTTCTCATTTCTTACTCTCCCACGAGTTAACTGGGAGAAAGATCATAGAGTTTCATTTTGAAAGATACCAAAATGCTAGTTCATATTGAATTTTCAGTGTTATATATTTAGTAGGTCAATGTAAGACTAAAGAATCTTGAAAGTAAAATATTCTCTCTGTTCCATCAAATTATATGTTTTAGATTCTTTTTGCTGTTGTTTTATATCAGAAACAAAGAGTATGTGGGATTTTCTGATGTCTAAAGTAAAAACATAAAATTGTTATGAAAAAAAATACTATAGATTTTCATACAAATAAAATTACAAGATACAGAAGATTTATATAGTGATGGAACCAACCTAAATTTTTTAAACTCCGATAAATTCGAATATTTTTTTTGAACATTTCTATATTAATAAAAGTTTTCTTAACTAAGATATTAACAAATATGTATAATTCTCGAATCTCTCTCGATCTCGACTTGTAATTCGGTCGATCTTGATTAGTAATCTCATTCGATTTTCGGTTGATCTCGGTCGATTTCTCAACATTTTACAATCAATACATAAAATTAATGGTTTTACTCTGATTTAACGCATCAGTTATAAATTTGAATTTCAATTACATTGACGAAATAAATCAAAAAATATTTGAAAAACTTCTAAAAAGTTCCATTTGACAAACCGGACAATAAATAAAATAAAAAGCAATAAAAATATCTTTAAGATCCCGTGGAATGAGTGAAAAACAGTTATGAAGTAAGCAGATATTTGACGTGTTCTGTCTTTCTACCGGAAAAGGTCGCAACCAACACATAGGCCACCACATCCACATTGTTGATGTGAATGCGTCTCCAAAAGATCCACACGTGTCGCGAGATACACTGCAAGAACTACACGTGTCAAATACCCACCTCTTGTTTTACTTCTTAACCCCACTCACTCACCACATTCGCTTCTTCCTAAATCAACCTCTCTCTCTCTTCTTCTTCATCAAAAATGGGATCAGAGACTTTCCTGGAAGTGATTCTGGCCATTCTTCTGCCTCCCGTCGGCGTTTTCCTCCGATATGGTTGTGGGGTAAGCACTAATCTAATTACATCATTCAATAATTTTTAATTACTTTCTCTTCTTGTCTTGTAATTATTAGTAATGAAATGAATGAATGAATGCAGGTAGAGTTCTGGATATGTTTGTTGTTGACGGTGCTGGGTTACATCCCTGGCATCATCTACGCTATCTACGTCCTTGTCGGATGATCCTCCATCACCAATTTAATCCTCTTCTTGTACAGTTTTCATCTGATTTAGCCTTTGCTCTTGTAATAAAAAACCTCTGCCTTTCCGCTAAATAATACTATTTTTGCTTCTTTTTTTTCTTGATTCTCACTTTCGATTGGCAAAATATCTACTTGTTATCAGCTTCGGCCGTCGGGTTAGAAAAGGAACTACGTTCACTTGAGAAACAAACTAAACCAAGACTATATACAAAACAATTCTGATATCTAAATCCACTTGTCTTTCAATTAGAACTAAAAGAATGTAATATTGTCCACATGGTTACATGAAATAGAGATGTGCCGATAAAGGTAACTAGGATAATACAAAAACTCATCATGATCTGAAGAACACATAAACTCATCATGATCTGGAGGACACCTAAACTCATCATAATCTTTGATTCCTCCAACTCCAAGTACTCTTCTTCTCACATTATTCTTCTTAAAATCGTAATAGAAAATCTGAACAACATCATCATCAAGTAAGGCCGACACAAAAACGATCTCTCCAGCATCAGTGGCGCCGCAGATAGTTAGCTCGAGATTCCAATATGAATCATAAAAAGAAGGAGAAGGAACAACAGTCTTTCTTGACCAAATCTGCTTCATAACATCATCAAGTACCCACAAAATGTAACTATTGTAATCTTTGTTGATAGAAAAGCAGGCTAATTTCCCTTGGTAGTTTATCAGAGGGCTATACGCCTCTTCATTGGGTCCTTGGATGAGACGTAACCGTTCAGAGCCAACATCAAAACTCACTACCACAAAGCTGCTCGATAATTTTGTCCCAGCTCCATAATACACAACTCCATTGATGCATACCACATTACAACCACGGACATGACAGACCATATCACTTTCGACGTGCCTCCACGATGAAAAAAAAGATTGTTGACCTGTTTCCAACGTACATACACTATGTTCAAAAGATCCGTCTTGGCTCTTCATATTGCGCAATATCTTGTACTGGTCATTGCTTGGGTTATATCCCAAGAACATAAAACAGGTATTAGACTTTGACTGATGGGGTAACTTTATGACTTGTCTTGTTGTTGGATTACATATCACAAAATAATGATGCTTGAGAGAGATCAAGATAATGCCACGTACAGAATTGAAGAGGCCCATGTAAGTAGGAGGAGAGCCTCTTGAGTCGTGTTTGGATACCACTGATGATGAATGGTTTGGTTCTTGGGGATGATGAAGAGGCGAAGAGAAATAGAACAATGGATTGTAATTACCGCGATGAATACAGTAGCCGAGGGAGAGACGTGGTCGAGACAGAGAGATAGACATGAAAGAGTCAATGAATGAAGGGCTACGTATGATGGAACACCATTGCTTCGATACGCATCTGAATTTGAAAAGAGAGTTCGCAGGTAATCTTTTGAGCATCTCGATCGTCAGATCGAAAGGAATCGGTTCTGTCATGTCTCCAACGGTTGTGATCACGTCTTTGTCGTTGCCTTCATCTCTCTGCTGCTGCGATTTCATGGTGGCTGCCCGTACAATACAAACCCTAGAAAAAATTTCAACTTGAATACGTATTTATAATTAAGGGTATATATGTCATCTTGGAGGAAACTCGTAATTATCACAGTGATTGTTGTGTTTTTTTAATCGTCGTCTATTTTCTTTATGAAAAATAAAATAAAGGCAGCTGACTTATTCCAACGAAGAAACAACCGACTCAATATGCAAACGATTCCTTGTAACGCACGCAGCAGCAAAATATATCATTGCCCATTTCACTTTCGTGTTTTGCGTTGCCCCAAAACGCTGCGGCTTTCTGGTGGAGAAGAATTCTCAAGTTTCGACTTGTTTCTTCTTCTTCTGTTTGCTTCAGCTACATTTGGTTCTCTGTTTTCTTTCTCTCCGTTGTTCTCCTGTTGTAACAAAAAGTTAGTTTTTCTTCATCACCACAAGATATTTTGCAAAGTTTTATAAAATCATATTCTATTTGGAAGCATACCGAGTTGAAAAATCTCATCTTTGGCAGTGGTAATCTCATACCAGAGGAGGATGATGTCAAATCCTTCATTGCATAACCTGAATACAATGATGACCTTAAGATAGAATTTGATCCAGATTGTTCTTCAACCCCGTGATTCTTTTGTTTTCCATTTTTCATCCCTTTAAAATCAAACAAAAAGATGTGGAATTCTTAAGGGTATTGATCTTTCTCCTTTTGAAGAAAACAAAAAAAGATGAATCATGGCTCACCGATTTCACTCGCAACACATGTCTTCTTGGTTTTAGCTTGACTAGGAGTCAAAAGTTTGGAGATAGAAGAAGATGATGAAGAAGAAGAAGAAGATAGCTTTGGTTGAGGAATGAGACTCAAAGGTTGATCTTTCTGTTTGTAACCTTTAGTCCTCTGAGAAACCAAAATCAAAATGTAAAAATTCAGATGAAAACAATTGATTGAGTTTGAGAGATAAAATAAAAAGTCGCTTCTTTACCTTTCTTCCATCCGGTAACTTTCGTGGGATCTCTCGAGTTCCCACCTGCTTCACAGTCGGCGAATTACGTAAATAGGCTCTCAGGTCGTGAAACAGATCAAATTCAATGCTCGCAACAGAAAATCTGCTTCCTTGAGTTGTAGTCGTCATCGAATCAGCTGACTTACGAAGCTGTGTGTTACTGGTGAAACCATTGTTCACCAGAGACAACTCCTCAGCATCAAGAACACCTTAGCAATAATATAGCCAAGGCCAGTTTTGAGTATGAATAGTGGAATAGTGAAATACTTGAATGATCCAGTAGCGGAAAATCTTAGATGAATTGAGTTTCAGCAAAGTAATTCCAAAACTAATACTGGTTTTTGTAGATTAATGACTTCTGTTTTTCTAATTATATTTGTATTATATATAAGAATCCATTTTCAAAATGTGAAAAACTGATGAATGGTAAAAAAACAATGGAATAGCGTTGTTAAAATGTGAAAACGTGAAAACCACATAGTTGAAGTAAAAAAAAGTGAGACCTGGATCGGTGAAAAAAGCATTGTCCCAAGCAAAACTTGGACGAGCAACGAGTTCAGAAGAAACACATGGAAGTGTCTTGATCGAGTGCTTATGATTTTCTTCAACTTCAATCTCATTATCGCTAATTTTTAAGCTCCCGAACAATTCGTCATGATCTAACACTCCTGTAACCAAAAAAAAAGGAAAAATAGAACATCACTCGAATTGTAAAAACTAATATATTTGGTCAGGTTTTTTAATTCACAAAAACCATTTAGGAAATTTAGAGAAGAAACCAGGGTTAGTGAAAAAGGCAGTGTCCCAGGCCAAGCTTTTGCGATGATTCCGTTTACTCTCTTTATCTCTTATCGGCTTCACTAAATCAATCTTTTCTCTTGCTGCTGTGCAAAATTTTGAAAATATTCCACAAATATAATCAAATTTTTGAAAAAGTAAAGAGATTTTAGATACGAGAGAGAAACAAATGGAAGATGATTGTACTCGATGATGAATCAGCTTCTCGAGAATTCATCTTCTTTTTTCGATTCTTGATTTTTGAAAAACTGAATTTGGAAATGAAAAATAAAATGCTTTAATTACCATAAGAGAATTTAAAGAGAGACTAATTTGAAAATGGGTTTTCGTGATTTAAGCATTTGATTACTCTCCGGAAACATTCAACGCAAAGCAAAATTGAATGATTGCAATTAAAACAATCGACTGCTTTAAATGTTAACGCGGTAAAATTATTTTCCACAGTTAATGAGGAAAAAAATATATGGATAATTTTTTTTTCATAAAATTGGTAAAAAAAAAGTTCCAAAAGTAATAATTATTGTAACAGACGGTCACCAGAAAAAGAGAAAGGAGACATTAAACGAAACTAAAGAGATAAGTGACTGGACAATTTTTTCCTTCTTTCAAATAGCTCTCATATCTAACAGAAATCTTTTACTACAACCAACTAAACCCGAAAATAGATAACCAAAAGTTCAAATTACCACATAACCGAAATTGATGATAAACCCGAAATAGAATCTCTAAAGAAAAAGTCGTCGATCAGCTCAAATATAAACACACTGATCCCTAATTTCCCCTGCACCATTTTAGAGAATTCCACGTTAGACAAAACCGTTCTAAAGGAGAGGAGAAGAAGTTTAGGCATTGCAACTACTTCATACAACAATTAAATATCAACATGATCAGCAAATATCCCTTGGTTAAGTTAGTTTTTATTTTGATATTACTTTCCTCAAAAGTAATTTGTTTTTTAAGAATTTATCATCAGTTTATACTTTATTGTAATAGGTGAAGGTTGGATATGGAACCTACATGCATACAGATTATGCTCTTCATTTGTGTACACGAGCCGGTGTCATAGAGAGAGGAATTACTTGATCATTTGGCGTTGTTCTTGATCTCTAGAGAGTTTACTTGCAACTTCTTTCACCAGCTCTGTGTAATCCAAATGATGAAGTCAGAGCTAAGAACCAAAAAAAACATACAAAAAGCATTGGTATCTATACTTGTCAAAATCATACCGGCATATCTTCACCAGAAACACCCCCAGCTGCATCTCTATTAGATCCATCTCCGCTCTTTCCTGATCCCTTATTATCCCCCTGTCATTGTTTCATAAAGTTGCAACAAAGTGTAAGACGCCAATGGTGACTCTGAGATGGAACTTCTCTTACGCAGGGAAATTATAAAAAAAAGTAGAAATGGAGTATGGGATTTATTTACCTCCAACTGCATCAGCAAGAAGCGTTTCAGCAACCATATCAAGGGAATTAAAAGAAACAAATTAGTCTCGCGTATCAAGAAACTTCTTGATTAATGTGTGTTAAAAGCAAAAGCTTATAAAGGGAAAATAACATGTAATTTTCGACAAGCAAAAAATGCATCCTGAGAGTTGATCTAGATTTTTTCTTTCTTGCTTCAAAAACTATATATCGCAAAGATTGTCAACACAGAATATATAGAAGAAATTGCCAGAATTCCTATCATGGTGAGTTCAGATGTTATTCACAACAACTAATGTGTTGAGAAGTCCATGTAACTTACCTCCCTGTACCTCGCTAGGTATATCTTTAGGGGTTCCAGGTAATCCTCAAATCCTAATGTTGCCATTGCCCACAACAAATCCTCACCATTCACAGTTTTCCTTTTCTCTTTCTGGCACTTATCACTGGCCCTGATTAGCAGAAAGAGGAATTCAAAGCCGCCGTTAGAGATGAAACAGATAGCAGTCAATTGACCATTACAGTCCACTAATCAAAATAAGACCAGCAAAAGAGCCTGAAGCGCAGTTTCTGCACCTAAAACTTCAGATGGTAGAAGGAGCTACAGCGAAGCTTATCTAGAACGAGTACATATTTCATATTTTCATAGATTATAACTTATTTCTCCATAAGAAACGATGTGCATCTCATGTTAAGAAACAGAAAGTTCATCAAATGGAGACCTAAAACGCCTTCAACAAAAGCAATTCCTACATGATCAAAAACATATTTTATGCCTTAAAAGAACACAAAGAAGAAAAAACAAACAGATCCGAAAGATAAAAGAATCTTCGAACGGGATCAAGAAGCGCTTCTACTCCATATTTGCCTAAGAATGGTTAAAAGGACGAATAAATTCCAACCCATACCTACAATGGTTGATTAACATTGTGAAGAATCATCATCTTAGCTCTAAACTTCTAAAGACTTTCTAAGCTAAAATCAATCGCATATTAATTTAGAGAAACGACTTGCTCACATATCCGGAGCTCCAACATAGTTACCAATTTTTCACCAAACAACAAATAAACAGTAAAAGCATCCAAAACTAGTTTCCAGAAGAGATTGATAAGAAACATACTCGCTGGTGATGAAGCTGATGAACTCAGAGACGCATTCCTGGACAGTGTCCTTGGCATCTTTTCCGATCTTCCCGTTGGGAGGCAACGCCTTCTTCATGATCCTGCTGATATTAGCTATAGGAAGGTATCGGTCCTGCTCCCTAACCGAGCCGCCGCTTTCTCCGCCATCTCCGGCCGGGCTCGAAGGCGTATCCGCCATTTACTGCAGGGACAGAAGAAAGTATTCAAGCATCGTTTGAAAATGGCGACATGGCTGACAACAAAAGGAAATCGAAATGGCGTACAGATTGGGATAGTGGAAACCCTAGAACTTGGAATTGGGATAGTTAAACGCTTTAGAGAAATCTTAATTTCTACAGAGGAAATTTATCGGAGTCGCAGATTTGGGCGGCTGCTGTCAATACGATATGATTACACGATTTCTTGCCATCTTTAGCTACCTGTTGCAATTCTTGTTAACTTGAGTTTAGGCAACAAGCAGGATTAAAATGGTAATAACAAGATAATTAAGAAAACTCTGAACAATTCAATTACGTGGGATTTTTTTATATCGTACACGGTATTTATATTACAAGTTAAGAAAAATCATTAAATACGTTTGAAAAAATCTAAGAAAAAATATCATAAATTACATAGATATATACGAATTGTTTTGGTTTCTCTAAAAAACACACACAAAAATCAGTTAATTTAGAGGGTAACATCTTTTAGATTTTTTCTTGTTGTATGTTTTGTTGATAGAGTTAACAATGTTTCTAATTTTGTTAGCGTCTGTATCATCGAAAGTGTAAAATACCATCACAGTTAAGTATGAGTATTAAATAAACTAAATGATTTGTTGGCAAACCACCAATGTTTGATCAGTGAAGAAGACAACGTCAGTGTTGTGGTCAAAGCTGCCGACCATCGCTAAACACGGTCTTTCACTCAGACTCCAAAGATTTTCAGAGCTGCAATCTAACTTAGTTTATATTCTTTTGGAGATAAAAGTTATTTTTTGTGAGATTCATCTTAATTTGCTTCACACTAAGAATGGGCAGTCATTGTGAAGACTAGCCGATAATGTGTTTCAATTGCTAACTTATATATTTGATAATATATTCATTACTTCTCTCAATCATTCAGATCACAAGCTCATCCAATGGAACATATCTTCATTCTCGTTTCTATGGATCTGAGAGTCCCGACTTAAGGGTTGGTTTTGGATCATCAAAACAAGTCTCTAGGCCCTAGGCTCAAACTAGCTTCTTTACCGAGTCGTGGTCCAACCGGTAAGCTAAGATTGATTACTGATTAGCCCAGAAATGTCCGGGCAGAGCCAGTCCGTTTGAGTCAACACCCCTAAACAAGAGAGTGGAGGTGTTATGACTTATGATAGTGATAGCGTTAAACGCTAAGCAAAGAAATATATAAATCAGACCTAAAAGGCTAAACACACAACATTTGTTACACTTCGGTTTTTTTTTTTGCTTTATTCCATATGATATGTTTTCGATAATTAAATTTTCCAACAATCATTTAAGTACACACCTTTCTCCACTTTTTGGCTCCACCACATTTCTTCAAGTTGCATCCTATAAGTCGTCAAATTCCAAATCAATGAGCATTCAACACTATTGAAGATGGACTCGCACAGTAAACTGTAACCAAACACAGTTATTACTACTACCTCATATCACAAAACCAGACCATTTCATTCTCGTGGCTTATTCTTTCTCTCTGCACGATTCCAATGTGGCATAGTTTCATAGGCATTGCAACTGGTTGGAACAAATGGGTTCACCTGTTCAGGCAAGTGGTTGGGTAGGGCAACATTCTGTGGAAGAGGAGGCCCCTTGGTCGAGTTTTTCAATCCGGTATTGCTCACCAGACTCATATTTATAGGAACAACTGTGCTGTTCGCAAAGTTGTTGTTCTCTAATCTTTGATTTGGAATCATACCAGTGATATTTGGGATTGCAGGTTTGAAAACGTGATTCAAATTTGGCTGTGAAGAATCCGTTGGTGTGCTATTGAATGGTATGCTGTTTGGTCTTGCCAAAAGTAAAGGGTTCATTCCTGTCACTCTTTTCACAGTTTCCTCTGCCATCTTCACCTACAAAAGTTTTATCAGAGCAAAGAAGCTATTTAGAAAAATATGAGGATCATAAACTTGAAGGCTTGCACAAGTCTTTTTACAATCAAGGGAAACACTTCACAGCATAATCAAAACATTGGCTTAGCTCAACTGAAAAAATTTGATGAAGACAAAGAGCAAAATCTATACCTTTGTTCTCAATGTTTCAATATCAGCTTTTAAGATTCTGTTATCGACAGTAGCCGTATCATACTTCTGATTCATGTCACTAAGACGCTTAAGCAAAGTTGAATGCTCAGCCCGTAATTGGCCAACCTACAAAAAGGTAAAACGTTGGTACAGCTACAAATCCTTGGAAGACGACCAAACAGAAAGACACCATTAAGTAATGTGTCCAAGCATGAGAAACTACTGCAAGGCAGGACCTGTGTATCAAGTTCATTCATTTGTTCTTGCTTTCTTCTTCTAGAGCGCCTAGCGGATTCTCGGTTCGAAAGCATCCTGAGGAATTAACACCTACCAAGTCAGGAAGGCCTTAACAAGAGACAGAGAGTATACTTTCGTCAAATTAACCATTTATTCCTTGCCGATGTACCACCTCATTTCCGCTAAGAACAATTTAAACAAAATGAAACCGTTCCCTTGGCTGCTAAATTAGCATGTTCAATATACCGGAATATTTTATTAGTTTTGAAGCTCGAAAATTATATCTATTCCACACTGAATCTGAAAACAGTTCATAAACAAATTATCAATGGTAGAAATCTCAGTTTGAAAGATTCTGAATAGGATGATAAAGAGAAAGATAAATCCTTCTAAGAGGCAAAAGAAATTCAAGATCTGTACCTCCTAGCACGCTTTACATCAGCAGGATCAGCATTCTCTATCGTTTCTGTGTCTCCATCAAGATCTTCGTCATCAGAATCATCTCGTGATGAACCACTGGTAGCGTGCCTAACCTGGATATCTGGTTTATTTTGTGTGCCTAATGAGGGAGCAGTGCTAACGGATGAAACAGCGGGTGACATTTGTGCCACAACAGGACCTAAATGGTTAAAAAAAAAGGGTACATTTCCATCAGCTAAAGGAAATTTCATGTTAAAGGAAATGAATTCAGGCATAATGCTATAAACAGAAAGTAGGATCTAGCAGAATGAGTATAGTATTGGGTGTGTAGAATCCCAACTCATACAATATCACAATGAAACGAGATGTGAAGATGAAAAAAACGGTGCTGAAGACTAAACTAAGTCCATATGGAATAGAATCACTCTGATGGTCTCTTTAGCTGAAAACCCCATTATAAGCGTGAGCACTAAATGCTTATATCCCACATTCCTTCACCAGTCTAAGATAATGAAGTAATCAAAGAAATCGCTATCGCCCACTCAAATTAAGATAGGAAGCCAATGAAGCTTCCCTTGTCTGAGTACTCTAAGTATGAAAATGGAAGAGTCGGAGAGATTTAGAAACGGAAACGAACCTTGAGTTTGAGATCCAATCGAAGCAGGCTGCTTTTTCTTTCCAGATGACGCACTCGAATCATCCGGCTTCACAGTTGCCACCTGCGGAAAATCAATCACCAAACCGTATCAAAAGAACATTTCTATCACGATCAGAAGTGTTTTTAATTCCATCAGCATGGATTGTAAAATACGAAAATGTAAGAGATGGGTCAAAGACGAACGCGAAGCGCAACGGCAGCGCAAGCGAGTTCAAGCTTGCTCTTGAGAATCGCTTGGCAGTGGTTAGGATCGAAGTCAACAGAAGACGACGGATCAGCCGACGGTGCACGATTCCGACTCCCAGCAAGACGGCGGTCATTTTGTGGCTTCTGTATCTCGACGACATCAGCGACGTCAGATGCAGATTCATCTGGTCTCGAAACGGAAGGTTCAGGTGACCGGCCGATTGCGTTATCCGTGGCCGAAGATGAGGAGATGGGACTCCCTGCGGGAACGGATATCTCTTCGAGAAGCCTTTGCAACGCCCACTCCGATTGACTTCTGGTCATCCCATCGCCCAGTACAGGTTCAGGAGCCGGAGACGGTGCCGGCCAGAAAGAATCGGTCAGATCATCGACGGAGAAAACGGTATTCATCGCTCTCAGTACCTACCTAATCTCCTGAGATTTTCTAGTCTCTCGCCTTTCGTTATCGCTCTCCTCAGAATGTCCCAAGTGGATCCGAGTATAAAGGTGGACCTGCCTAAAACTCAAAGGTTACAGGCGGCACTGTATTATTGGATTTAATTGTTGAAACAAAAAGGACAATAGTAGGTCCCACGTATTCCTGTGAAATGTTTCTGAGGTGGAAATATTATCCGAATCCAACATCCAAACCAAAATTGGAATATCCGAAAGGTTAGAGGGTCCGAGTAGCAAAATAAATGGATCCACATCTGTAATATAAGTGTTTTTAGAAGACGGATAAAAAAGTAGGATGAACTAGAAAAAAGAATGCAATTATATAAGCCTTGGTGTTATTATAAAATTATTTAAAGGGCCCAAGGAACAAAAATGATATACAAAGAATCTTTGTTAAAGATGAGTAATAAACAACACAAGTGACCCGTTTTGATCAGATGTTTTAGAAAGTGTGATGAGTGTCTCAGATTCATCTTTATCTATCCTCTTTCGTTTCCCATTTCCCCTGACTACGAAAACAAACCACAAGATATCTCAATTACTTGAGCCACAATAGTTTTTTGTTTTTTGTTTTTTTTTTTAAATTACCTCCTCGTCTCGTATAACCAGTGGCGAATCCAGAAGATAATTTGATCAGGGGCAAAAATATTAAAAAATTATGTTTTATTAAACATATTATAAAATTGAAAAAAACGTTATAAATGTATTCTATCTTTAACTATAAATTAATTTTTTATCACTATTTTGCTAGAAACAACTCAAACAATCCCTTTTTAATCGAAAATATTAAAAATAAATTTACTAGATTATTTAAAATATACAGTTAATTTTTCTTAGTTAGCTAAATGGATATGGATTTAGAAGAAGAAAAAATATATTTAAACTTATATTTTGCGTTTTTTTATTTTGTAAACTTTCCACTTTTAACATAGTTATACCCAAAAAAAATATTTTATGAAAAGAATTAAAACCAAAAGGACAAAAAATAATTTATCAAAAGGGGCATGATTAAAAACTTATATAAAACTACACTAATCTTGAAAATTTTAGGGGTGGCAAATGCCCCTCCCATTACACACATACATCCGCATGGAGCCTGAATCTTTTTCGAACAATCAGCTGAAATTCTCCAAAAGTGTTTCTTCAAAAAAAAGAACAAAAAGTGTTTTAGTAAGAAGTAAGAAACTAAAAAAAAAAAAAGAAGTAAGAAACTCATAAGTAGACGGAGCCTTGTGCTTTAGCTGATTAGATTAAATTAAATTCAATATGTTTTGTTACTAATACAACTTTAGTAGTAAATGATAGTTTTGCTCGGAGAATTATTTAGATTGTCCTCAAAACTTCGGGTAAAAGAAAAGATTGCTCAAACCAGTTTCTACCAAACTTAAGAAGACACTACTAACAAAGGATTAGATGGTTAACTAGCTCATGGTGATCTATTGGTGTTAGTTGAAAGATTAAGAATTCAATCTTTTTTAGACGTTTTAAGTAATGAGAATATCCGCCCTTTTACAAATTTTATAAATTAGTTTGAAATTCGCTTTAAGATTTCTGGTTCTCAAAAAGAATATAGTGGACGTGTAAGAATGTGATAGGTATCTCATTTTGAATTCCTAATAAAGCTGATGGTCTATTAATTAAGTTGACTAACCGCTCCTTTATTCGTTATGCACGTGCTATACAACAAGGAAAACATGGTACACCTAATTCAAAGGACACCACAATTAAATTTTGATTTCACGAATAAGTAACTCATATCCTGTTCTATAAATTGGACTCAAATTCTCGAAAACAAGCACATCAAACATCATCGCAAGTATAGAAAGAAACAAAAGGGGAAGAAAAATGACACCCCAATATTGTCCTTACATTGGTTATCTTTCATCCTTATTTCTTACTTTTCTTAATTTGATATTGTCACGGCCTTTAATTTATTTTTTTCTTTCCGTTTACGTCAACTCGCTTATATTTAACCTTAAGCTAATGTTTTTTTTTTTTTTTTTATAAAGTCTTAAGCTAATGTTCTGTACGTAAGATATTTAGATATTTTGTAACTTAACATAACTATGGCTACACATTCTATAAACCGTTGGAATGTCATATGCATGTGTCGTTTCACACATTACATCTTGAAGAATATAAGAATTTGAAGTCTCTTCTATTGACATATTGGTTTATATGTTATGGCCAAGCCGTAGTGATGTTTCAATAACAAATATTTAGCCAAACAACTATATATGACTATATGAGCTGAGAGGCACAATATTAGTAGGAATATATTGTTTTATTCCATGGAAATCGAGGGATGGACGTATTGATCTCTAAAATGCCAAATGTAAATGATTTAATTACCGATCTAATGTAGTTTGCTTTGACCCCGCACAGGAAAGACCTCATGGCCGGAGCTTGTGGGAACAAATGGAGACTATGCGACTTCGGCGATAAAAGGAGAGAACTCGAGTCTTAATGTTGTCGTGGTTTTGAATGGAAGTCCGGTGACTGCAGACTTCAGGTGCGACCGGGTCAGGGTTTGGGTTGATACAAACCGTACCGTCGTTAAAATCCCTACCGCCGGCTAGACTTGTATATGGACAACGATTGCTATGTGTAATATATGACTAAAAAACTATAGACAATGTGTTGCTGTTTGGTTATGATTTAAATATTTATCGTTTGCTTAAGTAATTTCGGTGTTCGTTCGCCGAGATCTTACTTATGTCCCAAAGTTATTATAAGTCTATAATGCAAGTGATCTGGTTTGCAAGTGAGAAAAAAAAAAAAGATAATGTGAGCATTGAATTACTTCCAACTTAACTTTAATTTATTTCCAAGTATTGCTGAGCATTGAGATGAAAAAAAAAGTGGAAAGAAGACAATTCTAGCGAGTATATAATTTGATTAGACGAAATTATATATACGTATAAGCGTTTCTTAATTATGTGAAAATTCATATAATATAAAAATGTAACACATGAACAGAATCTACTCGGCATTCGGAATATTCTCTTCACCTTCGTTTTCTTTCAACATTATCTTTGCTTTGGAAACTTTATATTGTTCTCCGTAAACTTAGAAGAAAATTTCAAAACAAAATTACTTGCAAGAAACATCATTCCTTATAAAAGCATCAGGAACCTTGAATCATTGAATGTAAGTCCATCCAATATAAAAATAACCACCGTGATTAATTCTACTAATGGTCTGTTTTAGCTTAGTCAAAATTTGAATATCGATTATAAAATTATAATTTTAAAAGCTTTACCAAAAAGATATAGCTGTCAAAGCTTATCCATCAAATTATAAATGCCAAAGGAGTGGATTATATAAATGGATCGTCAAAGTTTTGACTTTGAATTATACAAAGCGTTCACCGACTGTACCGACACCGACATAGACGTATCCGATTCTATAAATTAGAACTCAATTTCCTAAAGCTGAGCATAGCAAAATATACATCACAATTCACTACAGAAATACAAGGGGAAGAAAAATGTCGTCCGAATGTCATGGTAAGTTTCTTATTTATTTTTGAAATTGGTACGCTTTTATTTTTTTTTGAATTAATTCGATATTGGTAAGTTGTTTCTTTTCTTACAACTATTGGTAAGTTTTTTTTCTTAAATTGATTTTCATTCATCTTCTTTTTTTTTTCCGTTCAAATCAAATCGTAAACTTATTTAGTACTTTACTTTCTCGTTTTGTTCGTAAGCTAATGTTCTGCTAATTAAGTTGAGTAACCGCTCCAGTTTTTCACCATGCACGTGTTCTGTAACAAAGAAAATCTGGTACACCTCATTCAAAGGATATATACCACAAGAAATTCTGATTTCACCCATAACTTTTTTTGTTACGCAACTATTTAGCTTCGTTCAATATTATTTGCACTATTTTTTGTCCTTATATTGGTTTTCTTTCATCGCGATTTTTTTACGGCCTCTGATTGATATTTTTTTCACTTTTTTTCTTGTCGTCGCCATGTTGGCATCTCACTTACAAATTCCAAAGGTTAAATTTACTGAAATATGACCTGGGAGACATATATAATAGAGGCATATATTGTTTTAATTACATGGAAAACGAGTGATGGGCTTACTGATCTCTAGAATGGCAAATGTATGTAAATGGAGTGATAATCTAAACGTGGGTTGCTTTGAGTGCTCGCAGGGAAGAACGCATGGCCGGAGCTTGTGGGAACAAATGGAGACTATGCGGCTTCGGTGATAAAAGGAGAGAACTCGACTCTCACTGTTGTCGTGGTTTTGAATGGTAGTCCGGTGACTGCAGACTTCAGGTGCGACCGGGTCAGGGTTTGGGTTGATACAAACCGTATCGTCGTCTCAACCCCTACCGCCGGCTAGACTTGTAACGCGGTTACTATGCCTTGTATGAATATTATAGACAATGCGTGGTTGGTTATGAGATGTAAATGTCTATCGTTTCCCTCAACAAATTTCGGTCTTCGTTACCCGGACGGTTACTGATGTCCAAAGTTATAAATAAATATGTTTGTATAACGTAAGTATCTGGTTGCAATTGAATAAAACTAATGTCTTAATATAATGATTAATTAAGTTATAATGCAATAGAAAATGTAACATGTAACTAGAATCCAGTCAGCATTCGACGGAATATTCTCTTCACCTTCGTTTTCTTTCAACATTATCTTTGCTTTGGAAACAACTTTATGTTGGTCTCCGTAAACTTAGAAGAAAAATTCAAAACAAAATTACTTGCAAGAAACATCATTCCTGATAAAAGCATCAGGAACCATGAATATAAGTCCATCCAATATAAAAATAACCACCGTGATTAATTTTACTAATGGTCTGTTTTTATCTTAGTCAAAGTTTGAATATCGATTATAAAATTATAATTTTAAAAGCTTTACCAAAAAGATAATATAGATGTCAAAGCTTATCCATCAAATTATAAATGTCAAAGGAGTGGATTGGTTCGTCAGTGTTTTGACTTTGAATCTATAAGCGCTCACCGACTGCACCGACACCGACATAGACGTATCCGATCCTATAAATTAGACTCAGCTTCCTAAAGACGAGCATAGCAAAATACATCACAACAGCTCACTACAGAAGAAATCAAAGGGGAAGAAAAATGTCCTTTTCCGAATGTCGTGGTAAGTTTCTTTTTTATTCTTAAAATTTTTGATATTGTTACGGCTTTTATTTTATTTTTCATTAATTAGATATTGGTAAGTTGTTTGTTTTTTTACAAGTATTGGTAAGTTTTTTTTAGAACTGATTTTCTTTCATCTTCTTTTTTTTTTTTCCCGTTCAAATCAAATCGTAAAATTATT
This sequence comes from Kernera saxatilis, assembly GCA_900406395.1. Classification (NCBI taxonomy): domain Eukaryota; kingdom Viridiplantae; phylum Streptophyta; class Magnoliopsida; order Brassicales; family Brassicaceae; genus Kernera; species Kernera saxatilis. The sequence continues at coordinate 28,921 of OVAY01000045.1, forward strand.
ACTTTCTCGTTTTGTTCGTAAGCTAATGTTCTGCTAGTTAAGTTGAGTAACCGCTCCAGTTTTTCACCATGCACGTGTTCTGTAACAAAGAAAATCTGGTACACCTCATTCAAAGGATCCAAGTACCACAAGAAATTTTGATTTCATTTGTTACGCAAATATTTAGCTACGTTCAGTATTTTTCTTAGTTTATACATTTAGACAACAAAAAAAGTGCAAATAATATAATTTGAATAAATATGTATATTTTACGGCCTCGTAATTGATTTTTTATTTTCTTTCAATTTTTTTTTGTTTTTTTGTCGTCGCCATGTTGATATCTCAATTACAAATTCAAAAGGTTAAATTAACCGAAATATGACATGGGAGGCATATATAGTAGGGGCATATTGTTTTAATTCCATGGAAATCGAGTGATTGATCTCTAAAATGCAAAATGTAAATGTAAATGGAGTGATAATGTAAACGTGGGTTGCTTTGAGTGGTCGCAGGGAAGAACGCATGGCCGGAGCTTGTGGGAACAAATGGAGACTACGCGGCTTCGGTGATAAAACAACAGAAGCCGAACGTCAATACTGTCGTGGTTTTGATTGGAACTCCGGTTATTACAGACTTCAGGTGTGACCGGGTCAGGGTTTGGGTTGATACAACCCGTATCGTCGTCACAGTCCCTACCACCGGCTAGACTTGTAACGCGGTTATACTATGCCTAGTATGAATACTCTAGACAATGCGTGGTTGCTTATGGATATGTAAATGTCTATCGTTTCCCTCAACAATTTCGCTTTTCGTCGCCTTATAAATAAATGTTTGTATAACGTAAGTATCTGGTTGCAATTGAATAAAATTAATGTCTTTTTTTTGTTTGTTGCTAATCGATAAAATTAATGTCTTAATATAGTACCTTTTTTATAAATAAATGTTTAGATATTTGCATGCCATTTCAATTTTTTATTGTTTTTTTTTTACAACAATTTCAACCTTTTAAAACTCCTGTGGATGCTTAGACTTTACGATATACAAATTTTAGAAAAAAAGTCGACATGATATATTAACATAATTTTATAAGACTTTATTTATATATTTTTAATAACCGTCTAGTATACTGTATAATTATTGTAAGTATCAAACGCATCCAACCGTAATCGCTAGCAAACTTGAGAAAACCAATCAATCCCTTAGAAATTAAAATTCAGAAAAAGAGATGGATATACTTTGAAAACATCATTAACGATAAACGCATCAGGAACCATGAATGTAACGCCATCCACCAAAAATACTTTACAGTTGGTTGCTGCCAAATGTAATGTATCTGACAAGATTCTGATCACAGGAACCAACTCGGATGAGGTTAATATTCTTCCATGAGCATTAATTTGGCCAGCTCTCAAGGCAATTAGATGTCCGTTTCTTAGTTCTGCTTCAAATTTGCTCTCTGGATACCCGTTTTCATGTATTTTCACCCATGAAAAGCACACCAAACAACATATTGATTGAGTCGTAGATTGTTCCCTATCATAGCTCATAACAAACTTTTCTGTTTCTAGGCTCTTCGATTAGTCACGTGGTTCAAATTCTGATTTGAGCTTGGAGCATGCATATATTCGAAAAGACATCGCATCAGCATCTAAAGACCTCGTGACCATTCATTTGCACCGCATGTTCTTTTTAGTTTTCTAACAACGAGCCTACCTCTCACATGTCTCTTGTCAGCATTCACAATAAGACCCATGCATGCTCGTCTAACCAACCCGCAAATTTTATCCCGGAGGCTAAATATATAGCAGAAATTTACTATCACTAACAGTTATATTAATAGTTCAATTATAACAGTGAGATTCTTGTATTAATTATGGACTTGGACTTTGAAACCGCTAAAAAAGTTGGTGAAACTGAGTTGGTGGGGATGATTGTAACACAAAAAGTCTCACGTGTCATTTACAAAAATATCTCTACTTTTCTTTTTTAAAATATTGTGTGTGTATTTATATAGTTAAAGAGTGGTTTGTTTTGTTCGATACAGAGTTTAGCGATGGGATCGGCGGTTCAGAAATCGGCTTTGCTGTTATGCGGAGACTACATGGAAGCCTACGAGACGATGCTTCCTCTCTACGTCCTCCAATCTTTTGGCGTTAGCGTTCACTGCGTTTCACCTAACCGCACCGCCGGCGATCGCTGCGTTATGTCGGCCCACGATTTCTTGGACCTCGAGGTTCCATTTTTTCCCACTATGTATCGTATTCGTATCTATCTATATACTTCGTTACAATTTTGAAATTTTTGTGATTTAACTCAATTTTTTTTTTTTTAAATTTTGGTTTGTATAATAAAGCTATACACGGAGCTGGTGGTTGACCAGTTGACTCTAAACGCTAACTTCGATGACGTCACTCCGGAGAATTACGACGTCATCATCATCCCCGGCGGACGATTCACGGAGGTTCTCAGCGCCGACGAGAAATGCGTCGATCTCGTGGCTCGATTTGCCGAATCCAAGAAGCTGATCGTCACCAGCTGTCACAGCCAGGTTATGCTTATGGCGGCCGGCGTTCTCGCCGGAGGTGTGAAATGCACGGCGTTTGAAAGCATGAAGTCTCTAATCGAGTTCTCCGGTGGCGCGTGGTGGCAACAGCCAGGGATTCAGAGCATGTTCGATATCACCGATTGCGTCAAGGACGGGAATTTTGTGAGTATGGTTGGATGGCCCACGCTTGGTCACGGGATTAGGGTTTTGCTCGACTCTCTTGGCGCCAAGATCTCGAGCTTGAAGGAGAATCAAGCTTCTGTGCTTTTCCTCATCGGGGTGAGTTTCAATTCCTCAGTAAATGCTTAATTAACGATATCTTGTTGAAGGATTGTGCAAATCAATTTCTCCTTGCTTCGTTGGAGAACATCTAAACCGAGTGGAAAATGTTTGTGTTTCGATAATATTTTGTTTGTGTTTGTTTTGAAGGACTATGTAGAAGACTATGGGATCAATGTACCATTCAGAGCACTCCAAGCGTTAGGATGTAAAGTGGATGCAGTGACACCGAACAAGAAGAAGGGAGAGATGTGTGCAACAGCGGTTTATGACCTCGAGGAGGGAAGGCAGCTTCCTGCAGAGAAGCGGGGACACAACTTCTTTGTGACTGCATCGTGGGACGATATATGTGTGGATGATTATGACTGTGTAGTGGTTCCGGGAGGGAGATCACCTGAGCTACTGGTTATGAATGAAAAGGCTGTTGCTTTGGTCAAGAAGTTTGCAGAGAAAGATACGGTTTTTGCAGCCATCGGACAGGGTAAATTGCTACTTGCAGCCACCGGTCTTCTTAAGGTAAATCTTGGTTCTTCTAGTCTTTCTTTTTGGGAGGTTTTGTTTTAACTTAAACTGAAGTTTCATACGGAAAAGATTAGCTCTGGTTTCAGGATTTGTGAGAAAGCAAAACAGAAAACGCAGTTGGAGTAAATAGTAATGCATACTTGTGGATCGCACTGATATACAAAATATATCATAAGGCGAAAAAACTTGTACTGAATGGGATTTCCTGGCATCGACTATAGAAAATATGATGTTGGCTTTCTATGTATAAGGTTGATTGAAGAGACAGTGGTGATCCCAATGTCTAAATCAAGTCTTGTATCTAGTGGTTTCTTGGTCATGTATGTGATGTTTCTGTTTATGAAATTCCAGGGAAAGCGATGCGCTAGTGGCAAGGGGATGAAGGTGATGGTGAAGGTAGCTGGAGGTGAGGCTGTCGAGTCAAAGGGATGTGTGACTGATGGGAAGCTTGTGACGGCTGCATCAGTCTCAGATCTGCCTGCCTTTTTGTCTGATTTATCAACTGCCCTTGGTATCTCTGTCATGTTCTAAGATTTTGCAGAAAGGGAAAAACCAAAAACATAAAAGATAATTTGGATAATAAAACATATATTTCAAGTTGCTTTTGGTACATTTCAACATAAAGACCCTTTTCTTTGTGAAATAATGCTTACTGAAGAAACTGTAGTCTCTTTTAACTCTGATGATATATCATTAAATAGCAACATGAACAAACGATTTTGAATAAATGAAAGAAAGACTTGCGCTTTTTAGCTAAATTAGCCGTGACTGAGAGAGAGAGTATAAAACAGATCCAACCATATGTATATAAAGTTAAAACATTACAAAGGTAATTCTATGCAAATGGTACAAAGTGCAGTGAATACAGGCATCAATCAAACCAACTTGGATCAATCATCCTCTCGATTCTTCTTCACTTCTTCACTGAAATTCTTCCGCGTCCAAAAAATTGGTAGTAACGGGCAGAGAGCTTCGGATGATAAAAACAACGAGCATGCCCGAGAAGATGCTATAAGTTATATGGGGAAGGGAGCAATGTGTTCACTCTGACCGTTCCCTGTTCCGACCATTCTTCTGATTGTTGTACATCGGAAGAAGCCAACTAGACCCGTGTTTCCTCTTTCCATAACACCGCCAATAAAGCACACACAATGCAATTATGCAGACTATAGGAATTGCCCATCTATTCACCAAAACATACAAACAAATTAGATAAGCAGGAAGAATGAGAGATGGTTGGTCAGAGTTGGTTCAGGACTTGTTTTGTTACCTGTCCAAGTCGAGAACAGGACTATACACGACAGTTTCCCAGGTCCCAACGATGAAATGCCAGACTGGGTTGTAATAAAGAGATTCTGCAGTCCAGAACATCCTTGTGTATGTCTCCAAGAATATGAAAAGTATCCAAGCCGCCATTTCTAATAAAATGAATTTGATAATGAACCGGCCGACAACTACCATTACAAGAGAGAATGCAACCAGCCAGTTGAACAGTCGGTTATTGTATTCTTTGATGAACAACAACCGTGACTTTCCCATCATCTGCACACAAACACATAACTTTCAACGTAAAATTCCAATATACTTGTTTTTCCAAATTTGATTTCGGGTGGAATGCAGGAGTTGGTATTCTATTAGTGTTGAAATTAAAATAAAAGGCCTATTGTCAGCATCGACCCTACACAGAAATCCAATAAGCTAGTAAGCTACCAGAGTATGACTGCCGATTTCTGAGTTGTAAGGTCAAATTGAAATTCAATATTTCAAGCAGAAAGTAGACGTGTATATATTACCTTAGTTAACCTTTGCTCATAATTTTGTTTCGAAGGACCAACACATTGCTGTTCAAAACTTTGGTTGCAGTACACGAAACCTGCATTAAATTTAGCCATGGAAGGGAGTCGGAGGGCCTGTAAGTGGTCCATGTCATCTTCACACACTGTATAAAGCGCCTCACAGAGCTTTGACGATTGGTATTCATTTGCAAGAACAAAATTCTTATATACCTGGATAATATTCCCAGGGCACAAGAATGTATAAGATAGTAAAAATTTGGAAATATTATATTAAGTTCAGAATCATCCCTTCGTTTCTTCCACTAAACTAGTCTTTGAAAAGTCACTTAATAGAAAATTAGATTAGCATACGGATTCATACCTCCTGCATTTGTTCATCCAACTGATCGACAGATTTCTTTGCATGCTGTCTGCCAAAATGTTGTGCATCAAATGCTTTAATAGCTTCATTATGTGCCGTTTCATGGGCACTTTGGAGAGATTCTTCAGACATAGGTAGCCGCAATCTTACCATCCTCTCATTGTACAGCTTCACACATCTCTCAACAATACCTTTATTGAAAACCTCAACTAGTGACCCGGTTGACGGGATCTCTCCTTTATTTAGTGCATCCAATATCTGCAAATTAGAGCATTCAAAATTGGAATAATCAATAGTAAGCATAGAAGGGGCATAAAAGCAGCCAGAAAACGGATCCATCCATGAGAAGAGAAAAACATGTCAATTCACTTGATAAAGTATGTGATAGCACCAGCAAAAGCAGACACTTATTCCTTTTGATTTCTCAACGACACACTTCCACTCATCAATATCATTATTTTGAGAAATTCAGAGCATAAAGCCACAGCAAAAAATATGGACACTCACCTGTTCCAGGAAAGAAATAAATTCCTTTCCATTTAGCATTTTCCCCTGCACAATCTTTGGGCGGAGAATACTAGCAACGAGCTTTTTCAATTGATCACGCCTTGCAACATAGGTAGAGTCCAGATCCTCATCCTTCAGATCACACAGCTTCGTCCGCATGAGATGGGGCTATATAACAAAAACAAGGAGCAAAGTTATCACAAAGGAAACACCTATCTACGCATTAGCTCGAAGAAAAGAGTGTTGAAGAATCCACGTCTGAGTCAGATAAGACAATCTTTTCATAGTGTTCCACATGTAAGAGGGAAAAAAAATGAAGAGACTTTCCCCCAACAAATTGTGGAAAAATCTATAACTTAAAAGGCTTCAATAAGGACTGAAAAGTGAGGAGGTAACAATGACACAAAATAAAATTCTATTGCAAAGCATTTAGCAAAGACCTTTAAAGATAACCATAACTTTTTCGTGCACAATGATTAAAGTTTCCATGTTCATTTTTTTCTTCTGAAAAACAGCTGGCAAATAAGCAAACACATACAAATTTCCTTACCTGTGGTAAGCTAAAGGCTGTGCTGTTGTCACCCATTATAGCCAAGGAATCGCGGATCTGGTTAACCTGAAAAAGGTGGATAACAAGAATAACTTCTGAGATACTAATGACAATTACTGGTACGATGCAGAACAAAGAAGAACATACCTGATCAATATTTTTGTTACCTGAAAACATGATAAACAAAATTAATCAATTAACAAGGGCTGCCGCTTGAGAAATGGTCTAGATACATCAGTTTAAGAATGGAAAAGGAACTCTGACCATCTTCATTAGGGACATGTCTGAGAGCTTCATCCACCATTTCCTTCACCGATTTCCCTTCTGCATGAAGTTGGAATAGTGTTAATAATGACCAGCTCACTTGTATAAATTTCAGAGAAAACTAGAATATTGAAATGGATCACAGGACCAGCCACAAACAAATACATAGAATTTAAGCACTATTTAGACTGGACTATTATGAATGTTGTTGTCAAAAGAATCATGCACGTACGCAGAAAATCACGCTGGATAAGCCACAGAAGCTTTGACGGTTCAAAAGCAACATCTTGGCCCTACAGGATATGCAGATAATCAGAAACAAAGTTTTGAAGATTTCCATTGATCAAGAATAACAGAAGCAGCGTTAGGGAATACCTTCACTCTGCCAATCGAGTCGCATGAGCCATGAAAAAAGAACCTAGTCAGTATTCATAGTCATAGAGGCATATTAACATGACAGAAATGCAGAGTACTATTGAACAAACCTTCCATAAAATTCTTCTGCTAACTCAACAGCAAAGGAGAGGCGAGAAATATCAGCTTCGCGGATCTGATGAGAACTCATATCAGGTTTCACTCTCCTGGGTTATAAGTATAATGTTTCTTGAACCATAAGCAAAAACAAACACAGAGGCAGGACAACTTACGGTTTCAGGCAGATTATAGATAAGCACAGAACTCATAACCGTTGCCAAAGCAAATATTCTGAAAATCAGCAAAAAATTGATTAAATATTCAGAGCTTCCGTAAACAAACGTCTAAATGTGCAAATATCAAACTGTATGGATACCGATCGTCATAAACATTTGACTTTCCAACACTTTCAAATCCTTCAGTGTCGAGGTAAATTATGGAAGTTTTAACTCCGTCAATCTCCAGCTCTAGTGGTGTTCCCCATACCCAAATACCTGTTTACCAACAATTAAGTGGATTCCAACCAAAAAGTTTAATCCTTTCAATAGCAGGAATATATTCGCAATTGGAGGATGATATTGTCTTCAGCACATTGGTGAAATACCTTTTGTTTTGGTATCACGCATGTGTCCAACACCAAAACCTGATGAATTTGAAAGTATTGTAAGTTAAATATGCAAAATGAATGCTCAGTATCAAAAAATTCTCCTGATATACATAATATATGAAAATGCAGAACCCAAATATTTTAGATAAGAAGCACCTTCATAACAGGAAAGGGAAAGAAGTTGATTGAGGAGAAATGATTTTCCAGAACGATACGGGCCAATCACCTAATGTTTCAACAGCATAGGAAATAACAAGCAAAACGTGAGAATACGCAACAAATTTCTTGGTCCGGAAAAACCAAGTTCAGATAGAAAGACCATACACCTAATAATTAGTAAAAAAATCACTCTCACATACCGCAACAGCCGCAATTGGAGTTGTGATTCTGCTAATTGCTTCCAAACCTTCTCTGCTAAGACGAAGCTTTGTATGATTTGGATCAGGCTCGACAATAGGAAAACTGCATAAGCAACAACGAGCAGTTGGTATTAAGAAGACCCATTAAATAATTCCAATAAGTATTTGCCCATCACGGCTAATCAATCATCAAAAGCTGTAAAATGTATTTTGCTACCACATACGGAAGCTACAATTGATGACAATAAATTGCTACTGGTCTACAGTGATAACACTTCTTGCAACTAATGGCAATATACAACAACAAAAAAAAGACAAGAAAAAAAAAAACATTGTCAAGAGGATTTATGGGTTCTCATGTAGACACAACAAAAAGAATTTCTTTCCATCAGATTGCAATGAAACAAACCCATACGTTAAATTATCAGTCTACATAATGAGATCCAAGAACAATGCATATATCTTTCCCATTGCTAGAACTACAGGATGTGGTCGGATAGTCCAGAAACGAAAAAAAACAAAACTTCAACACAAATTCTGATACATACAAATCTGACGTGCTTCCTGGGAAAAAGAAGAAGAACAAAAGGAAATCACACTTACGCCTGGTGAAAATTCTCGATCGAGAGAGAAGATTGCAATAAGAGGCAGAGAGATAACAAGAAAACAAAGGCTTGGCGAGCAATCTCCATGATTTTGACCAGATAGAACACGATCCGATTTCTACCCAATTGCCGTTTCAAGTCAATACGTAGGAATTGCGAGCAAACTAGGCTTGTGGGATGACGAAGAAGAAGAAGAAGGGATCTCGGAGAAGGAGGTAACCTGAGGAGATGGGTGTACGTTAAGAATCGTGAACTCGCAGAGACGAAGGACAAAAGGTTGCACGGGATCTTAGTTTAGATGAGCAACACTGGATTCTAGGCCTCGTAGCAAAGAGGGAAACGACGAAACCCAAACTAAATTATTGATTTGACCAAAGCATATACAAATTTATTAATAACCCTCTCATTTTCAAGATGTGCTGACTTGGCCACGGGAGGGTACTATTGTAATTTACAAATACTTAGTCGCTTATTAGCTTCAGAATAAGCTTAAGGAAACATTAAGAAAGAAGATGAAATAAATCCATCAATATATCCAGACTCAGATATGAAAGTTGGAGTTTTTACATAAAACAATGGTTGATTATATATCTACAGAAGAATTGTTCTCTCGCCAAGACTCTGACTTGCTTCAGATACGAACCCATTTCCAACTCTCCCTTTGCTGCTGCTTCTTCCACTGCACTTAACACCTCTTCAATGGCCTCATCTGCCGCCAAGCTCTCCACCAACAATTTCTTCGCCTCGTCTTCTTCTTCGTCGTCTTCATCACCTTCCGTTTCGAACATTTCTTCGATTAACACATCCCCTGAAGTCGCTTTCATCAGTCTCGGATAGTTCGTCTCTACCCAGATCGCCAGGACATCGGTATCGTCTTTGAGCTTCGCAACTCTCTCCTTCAGTGTCTCCCTCTCGGCCTCAAGGTCGCTGATGATCGTTCTAACCGATTTGGATCTTTTCTTCACCTCTGATTGCAGTTTCCAGAGGTTTTCAATCTCTTCCTCTGATCTCGCCATGATTGTTAGGACGTCGTAGTGGAGACTCGTGGCTAATCGGTCTAGTGCTTCCGTCCTCGAAACTAATAAAACCCGTGTCGGGATTGGATCCGTGTGTACAAATGGGTGATCATTCGCGAGGACTTTCCTAAGGTTTCGAATGAAATCGAGTAAATTGCATCGTGGGTATTCCCATGTCTCGATGTAATTAGAGTTTGTGAAACCGGAAGAATTGACGAATGGGTGGTTGGTGCGAATCGGAATCATCGAATTAGGGATCACGAACACCAGAGGAGGCGTCAATGGGTAGTTCTCGTGAACCCAGATGGTCAATTGGACGGATGGGAGTTGTACACCGGGGCTTCGAGTGCGTAGAAAGCCCTCAAGGCGGAATAGTTGAACTGTGGTTCCATTGTTGTGATTGAAAGCTTCCGTAGAGAGCTCGAAGTTTGGGAATTCTTGGAGGAATGAAGTTAGATGCTTTCTGATGAGCCATTTCTGATCTGGATCGGTGTAGGACAGAGCAAAAGGACCAGTTGCAAGAAGGGCCTTTTCTATGAATTTTACTGCAGACGATGATGATGCCATTCAAAGGTTAGTGACTTTGAAACCCAAGCTGCTTCTGCTATTTTATGACGTTCTTGGTTTTAAGTTCTTCAGTTTTATAGTTTTATATTACGAAATGACTTGAGATATGTTTGGTCAAGCTTAGAGGACAAGGGATAGTGATTGTTCTGCTCTTTCGTGGAAGTTTGCAAATTGGGAGGAAAAACACTTTTGCAAATTGTCCTTTTCCCGTTTTTCTTAGACTAATATATTTGCCGCTGAATCATTCATTGGATTGGTATGTGTTTAATTTAATCTATATTGTCTTGGTCTATCTTCACTAATTAAGTACCTAAATACTTTTATCAAATCACAAAGAACAATTTTGCAAGCCAAGCTACTCGCTGTGACGATATGTGTTCCTTATTTTTCGCTGTTGAGACTTGAAACTTGAGTCAATTCTTTTTTGTGTACATGTTGCAGTGAAACTATGCACATGAAGTTTTGGTGAACTGTTTAGGAAAAAGCGAAAGACGCCAAGCCCCAAATTAATACATTACAACTCATCATGGTAAATTATCTTTCAACATCATGATATATTCGGCCGTAGGATATGTACCTATCCCCTTGTCATACTTTATCTTCGCACAGAGCATGTATTTCCTTTCTTCGTCCCATTGTCGCGATAAGAGTTCCTTTTTCTCTTCTAGATGCTTCACCTTTTTTCTGAAATCTTTATATATATTTGTTGAATATTGCTTTATATGCAGTTTTTCTTCCCAGTCTTTTTGAATCTCTCTGATCAGTTTCTTCAGAACCTAGTTAATTTGCAAACATTATCCCATTGGTTAGTCTAAAGTAAGTCAGACTAGTCCTGAAATAAAAGAAGGGATCCTACTTTTACTTCCAGCTCCACAGATTTTCTCAAACTGTCATGACTTGTGGGGTTACAAACCCGTTTACAATTTGAAAGAGCTTTTTCTCTACACTTGTTCTTCTCTTTAACCTCTTTCAGGAGATCATGTACAGCTTTTCTGCTGTCACTCCTTGGCATTTTTCTTTGCATGTACTTGAGCTAAATATATGGAAAGACAAAAAGTTAAGAGGCCACTTATGGTACTAGTAAGTAAACTATGAATCTTGGGGGGTTTAGGCTTAACAATTAAATAATACCTCGTGGTCAATTTCTCTGAAATCACGTATTGCTTCACCTTCACGGTCCAGCTTCTGGCATTGTGCTTTCTGCTGAAATATCATCATATTTTCTTGTGCCAAGCTGTTACCGCTTTTGAACATGGAGAATTGCAGGCTCTAAATATTCAAAGCAAGTTTAAGGGGTTATGTTAAATATGATAGATTTGTGTTATTTATCGAGCTGGTTCTCCTCATATCCATAAGATCGTAATGAAATTGTTTGTTTGGAATAGCATTACATGATCAATGGTTTCTTCTGTTGTTTCGGTTGTAGGTAGCTTGTCAAGAGCCTTCTGCAGCTTCTCTACTATCTGATTGCAGGTGTTAATGAACTCTGAAGCAGAGTAACAGCGATTGACAGCGTGCCTTTTCTCATGATATAAGCTCCGCCACTGTGACTGTCCACAAGAAATAAAGAAGTTCAACGACCATAATGAGCTTTTGTTGACAAGTTTCAGGGATTACATATTTAAAAAACTTACTTCTGTTTCTTTGTACTTTTGGTTTGTGTGGAGATAATCTTGTTCCACCTTTTTGAGTCGCTTCTCAGCTTCCAAGTAATGTTTCTTCAACTTCTTGTCATTATCAATACTAACACAAGTGACGACTTTGTTGGTGTCTTGGGGATGATCCATAGCCTCTTTTGGGTTTGTCTTTTATGGATTGTCCCCAAAGTCTTAAACTCTTGATAATATACAGGAGATGTGTTGTCTGGATTAAATGTTCTTGATAATATTTTGACCTCGCAAGTGTTCTTATATACACGGTACAAAACTCAGAGTCTCACTAAAGCAATTTTTAAATTGATTAACGAGGATCTTGCTCCCCACGCCAAGGAAGTCCGTAGGTTTTTATACTAATAATTCGATATGCAAAGTAATGCTTGAGATTATAGTTTTACTTCATTTATAATATAGTCAAGTGTTATAAATAAGTTTATTATAAATTTATAAGTTTATAATATACTATGATATACCAAGTTCATTCTATATGGGTTGGTAGTGTATGATTGATCCTCTAATCTCACAACCTCTTCTTCACATCAGCTTCTTCACATCAGCATCAAGAATTGTAGAAACTCACTAGTAGATCAGATACTAAATTTTTGTTATTTTTTCTCTATAAAATCTGTTCACCCTCTCAGTTCTTATTCCTATAAGCTCAACCTCTTCTTCAGAGGAGCTTCCGATTCTAAAGTAAGCAAATCAATATGCAGAAGGAGCATTTTTTCTTCTCAAATGATTGTGAATGCCTCAAAACATATAATAATAATTAACAATTAATTAATAGTAACAATCCAACAAAGCAACGACAGAGTCGGATCACACTCTCCCTTACACCAAAAAAGATAAGGGGAGACACACTGAGTGCATGATCTTCATCAATTCATACCCTTAATATCAAAAATTATAAGGGATTCGAACACTCCTCTATCTCACACCTCTCTAGAGGCTTACGTCAAATATATATATCTAAAGCTTCACATAATCTTCAAACACCGAAGACTATGGAACCTACCGATTTAGGTAACATATCTACTGGTTCCTGCTTGTCTTCTTCATCTGAGTTTTGATCTGCACGAACATGAGGTGACAGCCACTTGGATTTAACATACTCTACTCTCCTCCAGGGCGGCACATGAAGTCCTTTCTTCTTCAGGCTCTGCTTTGCAGCTTTAGATATAAGGATGATGATCCTCTGCAACCGATCCGCTTTGCCCACAAAGATGTATGGCAGAGTTTGCAGGATCGACTTGTACGTCTTTGTTGCACGAGCAATCTCGAACTTCGATTTGAAATCAATGTCGATCAACAGTCTTTCACCTTCGATTATCACATCCACATACTCATACTCCCCTGTTTCATTTCACAAACAGCCAATGTATTGTCAAGCTTCATAGCAATTGTTGAAAGATAACTGGAAAGACGAAGCTAAGAAATGGCTTTACAGGTTTGTTTCTCGTTCTCCCTCCTTTTGATATTTTAATTAACATGCGACCAGAACAGAACCAAGAAATTTGACAGAACAGAGAGAGTTATGGGTTATACCAGCAGGACAAGAAGGTGATTTCTCCCAGCGAGATCTGCACAGAGCCGCATCATAGCCTAAGCTCACCAACCCATTGGCCACAATTTTCAAGCAAGATTCGTCTTTACGCTTGCAATTCTTACTTGTTTCCACAATCTTGGTCACATCGGCCATCAAATTCCTCTCAGAGATGCTAGTACAAAGGACCAGACTCTACACATTGAATCTGAATCAATCAGGTTTCTGCAGACCCTTTATTGAACAATCCTAGAGACGAGAGAAAACTGATGAATCATACCTTGAGAATTTCGCAAGCTTCACCGGAAGAACATTTAAGATCGTCGGACCATTCACATTCATCGTCTGAGCTCTCTGTGCCAATCCCGGTAAAGCAGTTGCAGCGGCTACGGCCACACCGCTGTTTCTCGCCGTTGTTATCCTCGATGAAGTTTAGAACCATCTTCGCCAAGCAGACCGAGCTCGGCTCGAAATCTCCCGAGTTACCTCTTGAAAGAGGTGCCTCAAAGTCGCCGACGGTAAATTTCTCTGAGGCGTTCTTCATAGTAAACTGACGCTCAAAGAGACGCTTAAGCCGCGATTTTGGCATTTGCCTCATCGTCTCCGGGAAAGGTAGCTCGTCCGATACATCGGAGTCGATCGGTTGGATTTTCATATGATACGGCATTGCGATCACTCAAAAAACCAAAACAAAAGTGAAGATCTAACCTTAAAGGTTTGTTTTTTCGGCTATTGTTCTTCACTTCCAGATCGAAAAAAAGAAATTAAGAAGGAAGAAATGCAACAACCTGAGCAGAAATATCCCCAAATAAACGAGGAAATCCTCAAAACCTATCTCCAATAAATTTTCAAAACGATGATCTAAGTTTCAAGATAAAGCAATGGAATAACTTCGAAACTGGACCAACTTTGGGGAAAAAATAAATTAAAAATAGAAACAGAGAGAAAAGAGAAACGTCGCTTTAATTTTAACTCTTTAGATACGGATTTAAGTTTCCGAGATACGCGACGACGCGAGAACGTCACACTTTATGCTTTTGTGATCATTATAACGACAATCAGACGCAAATCCCGCCGTTGATTTCATCATTAACCCACGGAGATCTGATTTTGATTCTGTCCGACGAATTGATCGCCGGCGATTAAAGGTAGATGAAACCCAAAAAAAAAAGCCAGAGAGGAAACTGAATTTTGAAAACGGAAAAACCAAAAAACCTTGTGATCTCTGAAACAACGAAGAGGTAGGATAAGCTTTGAGGGGGTTTTATATAGGAAAAAGGATATGATGTACACGTGGTTGTCCTACGTGTCAAAATAGCTAAATCTGAAAACGATCGGGGACACGTGTCGTGAGATCAAGGGTGCTAGTTCTAACAAATGGCTAAGATCCGATGCTTTTGGTTTGTGAGAAGTCGAAAATACCCTTAAATCCCTTGTACCAGAGTACGTGTCTGCGACTCCACTTAGGCCGGAGTCTTTTAACAGATCGCTCCGGAATAAGTTGAGCGAAAGAGTGGATAAGAAGATGACGGAAATGCCCCTCCGTATTTATTGTACGTACTTTTGCTTGTATACGTATATTCGCCTATTATTAGTTGAGATCCGTACATCGTAGTTATTGCAAATCTCGTAGTTTTGAATTTTTAAAATAAGGGATTAGATGAGATAATCGAGTAATCAACATTGATAATAATATTGCCACACGAGCAAACACACTTTAACCTGAAAACAATGGTCAGTGTTTATAACAACCAACAACAACAGCATTCGATTGATTCACAATTTCAAATAATTATATCGAGCTAGACAAATACATATGACTGTCTCATAAATTAGTCCTCAAGCAAGCACACACTGAGTCCTCCTCGTAGATTAAGGAGAACCATATCCATCATAACTACCACACAAAGAGCTAAGGTAATAAAACCATCAAAGTTTCCTCCTTTACTCTTGGGTTCGATACTTGTAAGTAAATAAATAATGCCATTCAACTTCCTTTAGTTGCCCTTCTACGGTCATCCCTTGACCTGCATAAAGGTGTTCATAAACAGAACTTGAAACATATTTGGTTTAGGTGAGTTATAAGAGATTTTGTTAATTACCTCTCTTAATTGCAGACTTGAAGGTGTCTTCCATAACTTAAAACCGGTGCAGGTTCTCTACCATGTGGCGTAATAGGTTTCACGGTTTCAAATGCCTCGACGAGTAATGCAACTTTCCTCTTCCTTGCTGAGGAAAGTTTGGTAACAGCACGCTGCAGAGCATAATCAAACATCCAATCCTCTGAGTTTCTCCTCTCATCCATGTCCTGATGCTTGAGGTCTACCTTTTCGCCATCCGCGTCCGCGACAATTGGAAGGTAATTGGGTTCTCTTGGGTTAAATTCTCTCAAATCCTCGGTCTCTGCTACGGGTTTCTTGCATTTGATAGTCCATGAAATGTTGCCATCTGACTCTTCTTCTTGGTTGCAGGATTTTCTTGTACGGTTAAATGGAACCTTTGCAGTTTCGTCTATCATCGATACAACTTCAGCTCGGTCTTGAGAATCCTCTTTGAAATCTTCAGTTTTATCCTTTAGTGTCTCTTCACAAGCATCATCTGCTACTGAGTTCTTCTTCATCATACCAATAACTTCAGAATTAAAGCAACCAGGTTGATCAGCATCTCCATCTCTGTTTGCTTTCTCTTGGATCTTCTCTTTCACAGAGTCATCTATCAGAGTCTCCTCCAAGTCAGATTCTTCTAACTCGATGTCATGATCACCTTCTGAAAACCTCACCATCTCTCCACTATCAGAGTAATCATCAGAACCAGTTTCAGAACAAGGTGCTCCTTCAGAGACAGTTTCCGAGATTTGGGTAACAGCATCAACCTCACAAGTCTCTTGGATCTCTTTCACAGAGTCATCTACTAGAGTCTCCTCCAAATCAGGTTCTGTTAATTCAATTCCATGATCACCTTCTGAAAACTTCACCATCTCTGCACTATCAGAGTAATCATCAGAACCAGTTTCAGAACGAGGAGCTCCTTCAGAGACAGTTTCCGAGATTTGGGTCTCAATATCAACCTCAAAAGTTCCTCCATTTCCATTTCCATGCTCATACTCTTTCATCTCCTCTACATACATCTCCACGAATTCTTCCTTAGAAGCTTCCATTTTCACACTCTTTTGGGACTTCAAACTCCGTCTCCTCGAGGATATAAAGCTTTTCAGAGGGGGATACTGCGTGTGAAGATGGCCGTTAAGTGAACAATACTTGTAAGGACAGACTTTCAAGACAGAGGTTCCATTAACTTCATCATTAGTCTCGCCATGATTGAGCATCAGATACTCTGGAAACTTAGAATCTTTTAGAGTCGAAGAACAAGTAGCTCTCTGTGAGCATCTCTTAAAACTCGGAGCCTTTGTCAAACCCCTAAAGATCCTGGAACTCGGCTTGTTATTACTTCTCTCTTTGTAAACTCCATAACGAGAATCATGTTTGGAACCGGTTTGGTTCTTCTGATTCCTAGAAAGATTGAATCTTTTCTTGTTCTCCTTCCTTGCCTCAGAGCTAGTGGTACCTTTCATGTAATTAGGTGACTTACCTGTCACTTTAACAAGAAGATCATGCTTCGGTGGTGCTTGTGGCTTACCTGATTGAGAAACAGTACCGTCTTTATGCTTCCTCCTAGGTTTTGTTCTCTTCATCATCATCATCTCCGGTCCAAGGATCTTGACATGTTCTTGACCGAATCGGGTTTCAGGTTGGAGATTATATGATTCGATTGCTTGACATGTCTTCCTCTGAACCATCTTCCCAAGGTTTGCTTTGCCTGAAGACAAAGCTATTGCTTGTTTAGAGCAGAAGAAAAAAAGAAAATGGGAGATTCTCTCTGTTGAATGGTGGGCTAACGATGCGTGTGCGGTTTTGTCTCAGTGCCTTTTGTAACTTTACGTAAATTGGTTCATACTTAAAACAAATTAAAGATTTGAATACTTTGTGATTTTGACAAGCACTGAAAAAAAGATTGGTTTTGGTGGGTCTATTTCTCTTTATTATTGGAGCCATTTTTTAGGGGTGATTGATTATTGCTTCTCCGTGTAACACGAGATAATGCGCATAATGTTCTTTTGTCTTTCTCTCTCAAGTTTTTTTTTTGGCTCCTCTGTTACCCCACAAATTAACGAAAAGGGCTCAAATTATAGTTTTCAAAGTTTGATTTGTATAATATATATAAAAAAAAAGTTTGATTTGTATATATTAGAATCTATAAAAACAACCCACACCAAAACATTTTTCGTTATTGGGAACCGACAAGTATTTCTTTCTTTGGTTTAGTCCACAAAGGTGTGTCAAGAAATTATAATATGACTTTCTTAACTTACATAATCAGATATCCAATTTTTGCAACAAAATATTCCGTCGCAAACAAATAGCCGCTTGCAATAGATTCGCAACAGAAATATCTCATTGCAGAATGATCGTTGAAATTCGCTACAAATATTTTGCAACGATTATTTGCAACATTAATTGCAATTAAAAACATTATAAATATATTGCAAATGATATGATTCCATTGCAAATTGATTGCAACAAAACTGTAACAAATTAAATTTTGATATTTTGCAATGGGCTTAAGTCTTAACTCGGTTGGAAAAAATAAAATAAAAATTAGAAGCTAATGAAATCATAAGATTAGTCCAAAAATAATTTTTTTTTAAAATTAGTTTAATTTAAAATAGAAATAGAGACAAAATTAAAAGCCAAATTCAGTTTTTATGAATAAAACCTACATAATCATATAGTATAGTTATACAAGTTTGTATTAACGTACAAACTTTACCCTCCCGAAGTTGAGCCATCAGAAACACAAACATAAGCAGATAACCTCCGCCATTTTGAACTCTCGCTTCTTCTACACGTCTTTGAAATGATAATAAATGTGTAATGTATGTACTTATCTCCGTAGTTGCAGCTTCTCCCAAGAAATAACTCAAGAATGGTGACAGTATGTCACAAATCACATATAACTGTCACCTCATGATTGGTCGAAAACCAAAAAAAAAAATCAAATGCTTTGGACCCATCTAGTCAACGTTGAAGAAGTCGTGCCAACGTCGTGTTGACAAGTCGGGAACAAGCAAAAGATCTCATCTTTTTCCCCATTTTTGCTTCCAAATCTATCCTACTCGCTTCTTTTTATTGCTTAAGATCCTTTTGTTTTCGTCTAACAGATCTTCAAACACAACTCTAAACAAGACAAAATAAATAAAAACAAAAAAAGAAAGAAAACAAAGATACGCTGCTCAAACACTTGGGAATCAACTTTTGTGGTGATTGGTGAATAATATGTCTATGGGGAAGAAACATCTTAGCATCAACTCTCTGAGTTATCAATCCAAAAAGGACGAAGAAGACAACAACTGCAAGAACAGTCTTTTCTTTGGATTGTTCGACGATTCTGAATCCATAAGGTTGCGAAGTGGGAGTATGAAGAGACAATACAGCGACATGGGAGATAACTACCACAGGATTTATGAAGAACACGATGATAATAATGGTGATGACAATGATGATGATGATGATGATGAGGGATCGCGGATGGACATGAAAGTACTGATGGTATTGGAGTATATGAGAGAGCTTTACGTGGGACAACTTCAGCTGCTGAAAAAGATGTTTCCAGGTGGAGCTAAAGACGAGTTTCTTGGTTTCTTCAACAAAATCGGAGACGCTATGTCTCAATTCAAACAAGATTCGCGTCCTCCGACAAAGTCAATGACGATGCAGAGGAGTCTCAGTGCTGGTTCGCCACGAGTCACCTTGAGAGGTGTCAATCTTGGCCCACCAGATTTAAGAGATGAAAGGTTCAAAGTTACAACTGTTGATGCCGGAAATGCTCCAGCTGGTGGAGCTGGTGGTGCTGCCGGAGGAGCTGGTGGTGCTGCCGGAGGAGCTGGTGGTGCTGCCGGAGGAGGTAAAGGTGGCTCGGCGGCTGGTCAAGGCCAGACCAAGAAGTAATCAGGCTTTGCCACATGTGGCGATGGATGAATAAACCTTATGCCATTCAGGGTTGGCATTACACGAGACGTTACTTTCTGCTAAATGGAAGGAAATGTGATGCTTGTAAAGTTGTAATTATAAGTTTGGGTTCAATTAAGACTTTTGAGCCAACCTGGGGATTCCTAGTTTCTAAGGTGGATATCAATTTCTTTATTTTAATTAAGTATTTTCCCAGTTGGGTTTTGTTTTATGTTTTAGTATACATACAAGTATTAGACTCATCCAAAGATAGGACATTGGAGTTGTCCAACTGAAAAAAAAAGCTTAGCTTTGATCTTTCTTTATTTGTTTCCTTTGCTGTTTGATTCTCATATTCTTTTATGTTCTTTCAGTTAATAAGAAAAGCATTGGTTTTTTGTGTGCATGATTCCTCAACTCTTAACAAAATGAATCTTCAGTTAACGTCAATAACAGATGCAAACCAACCAACGACTAATTTGGCTGCTTTGCATCACATTACCTCATATATTTACAACACTTAAATGTAAGAAATTGACAAGAACTTGTGTCTTCAGTGCATATTCCCTTTCTGTGCAGCCACGACAAAGACCAATAGAATCGGAGACGCAAGAAGAATCACATAAAGGAGTGTCTCATTTATTCCGACTGCCTCTACTTCTTCCTCCTCCGCTTTGTAATCAATTTTGTCTTTTTTGACAAAAGCTTCAAAGTAATTCTCATACCCCGGGTTTATCTGCATGAAGCTCGACCCCTGAACCTTCAACATCTCCATTGCCTACCAATGGGTGAAAAGATACACTCAGTTTTTAAGCAAAATGTTTTGTCAAAAAGACAAAAAAAGAAAGGATAGAAACCACTATGATCATACATGAGTTTGTTAAACGCTTTTTATCATTGGGTACACAGTAATACGGAAACAAAAAAGAGTTGAATGGCTCTTGTCCGATCTTAGTCAGAGATAAAACACAGCACATCTAGTTGGTATAATACTTTAGTGGGTGTTTGAGTTACCTGGAAACTGAACATGAACTGCCTCGCTTTCTTGCTCACTCTCGGATTTGGGTGGGATAGAAGCCTCTCATACATGCCCCTTGCCTTATCTGCCCTGTCAATCACTCCAAAAATAACGTTTGTAACGCACAAGAGACCATATAATGCCAATACTCGACACCATCAAATGAGCCGCCAACTTGGTTAGTATAAATAGGGGATGTTTCCAACATTAGGATATATCGAGTATTTTGTGGTTTTCTTGGGGCCTTTTTGGACATTGGGAGAGTTTTTGGGTTCTCTAGAGCAAATCTCTATGTCACTCTGATTTGGTAATTCTGGGCTCAATGTCTGTACATTCAGCCTTCGGAGAGAAATAAAACAGTTTTCTTTTTCAAACCTTATCAATCTCATATTACACACAATGATTGTGCTTAATGAACTATAAACAATTGGAGAGCCAATGAAGAAAAGGGAAAATGATTTAGAGTTTTCCAGAATAAAGCATGCTACTTACTTTCGAAGGGAATCCTGACAAATAGACCACTGCAAAGCCGCTAATCCATGAAGCTCGCTCTGCACAACTAAACTCATAACTAGTAAGGGTCACATTTATTGTGGCAAACATAACAACTTAAATAACATCATTTTCTGAAGCATATTACTTCTTTAGGTGATCTAAGTGCTCAATGGATTAAGATGTCGATAGAGTAACACAAAACAAAATATACATAATAATCAGGTTTTTAAAATGCTGTTATTGATTATGTGGTTGGCTGTTATATAAGATTGTTGGATTTTTGCTCCACACTACATGGGAGGTCCAAAGCATTTGATTCTTGCACGAGTTAGGCATATGCAGAACGAATGGTCGGATGAGCAGACTAATGCATAAACGTAGACATGCGTATAAGATGAAGTAATAAACAAGCTTTGGAGAAGTTACCTTAAAGACTATATTCTCCATGACCTTTTCATAGTATGGCAAAGCTTCTTTGAGTTTCCCTGAATCCATAAGCGAGTTCCCCTTGTCTATTGCCTGTTATAATCACAGAAAGTAAGAATAGGAGCAGAATATGCATGTAGACAAAGAAAATAACTTTTTTTTAGTTTTTCTCCACTCAAATTTTTTTTTTTTGCAATGTGACATCCAAATTAAAAGCTTCCAAAACTTCCATGCTGAAGAGAAAACAGATGCACATTTCGGAACAATTGACTTCAGCAGCATCAGGCCTGTCCTCAAAAAAAGGAAGAACAAAAATGTCTTGGGAGTACCTTCTCACATTCAAGTTTGAGTTTGGGATCAATATTCAGTCCGATTGATTCCTTGTAGGCAGTGAGCAATTGTTTTGTCCGTTCTTCTCTCGCAATCCTCTCTTCAACGGTTTCAACGGAATCCCCGGGTTGGATAGTCCTTCCACCACCAAACTTAAACCAGAAAAGTATATATCTCTATCATCATGACTTGCTACTACGAATGCCAACAGGTAAGTATACATTCCAAAAGTTAAGATTTGCCAAACTTTTCATTGGAAGATACAAATTGGGGTTCTGATTCAACTAATCAAGTTGCATATCACATACCGTTTTAGAGATGTTGCTAGGTCTTGGGAAAACTCCCCATGTCGAAACTTTGGGCTTATATACATCAGAGTTTTCATTTCCTTCTTGCACGAGCTCCTTTTCTGCCTCCGCAAATCTTGTTTTATCACCAACTATAAGCTCCACCTCAGGTAAGTCTTCTCCAGGAAAATAGTCGACAACAGGAACCAGTCCCGGTGGAAGCCCCCTTGTGCTCTTCTTATCAGCAAAACCAAGCCCAATGAAATCAATGCTGGAGACTTTCAACTCTTTCTTCTTACCCTCATTATCTTCATCAACCTTATTTGATGATCTAACAGAACTTTGCTCTGTACTACCTGAAACCCATCAGAAGCAAGATCTTGAGATCATGTTTTGATTGAATTTGCACATATGAACATGTCGAATAAAAAAAAAACATTAACTTTGCACATATTGACAGCCTCAAAAAGCACTCCAAGGCCTAACATAAAGAACAATTCTCCATTAATGCAACGAAATGTCATAGGAAACCAATAGTCCAAGACATTACTCCCAAATCCAATCAAACCTGTTCGTACATATTCTCTAATCAAATCAACTTTGTCAAGGAACAGAATGGCAACGAAAAATACATCAATTTAACGAAAACCTATTGAAAAAGTTTATTTTTTTTTTCCGTATCAAGCCTATTGAAAAAGTTGCATTGATCTGCTCAAACAAAGACAAAACAACAACGCAACAGTTCCAAGAGTTTTCTGCAAGAAAATATGGTTTAACTGAACTGGGTTTAGCTTCCTGGACACCATCAGCTCCAAGCCCTTTTTGCTTCTTATAATCATCAGCCTTTTGATTAGCAAGCTTCACCGGAAGCGGCAATTCATCGTCACCGGCATTTCTCTCAGTGTTTTCCTGCTCCGCTTTCGATTTCTTATAGGCTTCGGCTTTCTTCAATGCAAGCTTCACGGGATCCACGGCGAGCTCAACCTCCGGCGAGCGGTCCGGCGAGGACGAGTTGGGCAGCGACGAAGACTTGTTTCGAAAAACAAAGAGTTTCAAGGATATTGGTTGTGGAGATGGAGACGGAGAGAAGAAGAAAGTGGGAGTATCGGCGAGTGGAGAAGAGAGCCAAGAGTGGTTGAAAGAAGCCATGCTTCGTGGAGAGAAGAGGTGGTTAGCCATTTTTTTAAATCTGGGTATCAGTATCACACACTCGTGGTTGCAAGATGACCACCCATCCAATTTGATGATTGGTTGGTTATCGAGTGTTGGATTACAAAGTTTTTCCTTTTTTTTTTTTGTTACTTCAACTTTCATTAAAGCTTGTTGGTACAACAAAGATTTATCAGCCTCAACATACAATTTTACAAGCTTGAGATACACAGTTCATGAAAGAAAGAGACTTCTTAGCTAATCTCGATAACAACAAAAAACGGTCAAAATGAATATGAAAAGGTTTTTAGATCACAAACGCTGTTGATCAAAATTTTTAAATCAGATTCCAAAATTACCCTTCGATAACCAAAGTTGCCAGTAGTAAGAATTTACCCATATCCATAGCATTCAGCTTCATCTAAAAATTAATCAGATTCCAAAATTACCTTTAGATAACCAAAGTTGCCAGTAGTAAGAATTTGCCCATCTCATAGCATTCAGCTTCATCTAACAAATTTTTAATTAGATGATGATTTTTTGTTGTTGCAGTTTGTATAGATTTGCACAAAATGGATAAAGTTTTTATTTTTACCTCCCAAAGAAAATCACCAAACGTAAAACAGATTAATTGCGAGATCCAGTCCAGACTAAAATTTTTCTAGCTCAATGTCGGCCCAAGTCCAATTGTAACTAGACTAGCGTCACTTGGGTCGGGTCGGTTCGTAAATACCGTCTTTATCTTCGACTTAGATGTCGTCAAAATTCTCCTCCGCGACGCTTAAAACTTAAAAGCATCTCCAACGGAGAGTTCTCACAAGAATTCTTTTTTAGGGGTTTATTAGTTTATGTATTTTAATGGATTTAAAACTTTTTATAGAATTTGAAAATCCATCCACAATTCATTTTCATTGATTTTAAATTTTTTGATAGCGCTTTTCAAATGAGTATCGTTCTAACTTTTTTTTTTCCATATGTACTTACTCTATTAAATATTTATATTTGTTTTTTTTTTTTTATCGTCTGAGTACAATCATCATTACAAATTTTTAATATAATTCTATTATGATGATAATCAACTACCTGCAGCTTATGTGATTACGATGAACAGCTCTCACGAACAACGATTCCACGACGCAGTTCTCCCCGCAACACTCTGATCCATGATAGACGGTTCTTCATGTACGACATTCCTGCGATGGACAAACTCTCTCCGCAACACACGAGATCACGACGAACGGTTCTACCTGCAGAATTCTGGAACCTCTGATAAGCTTTCCATCCATAAATCTGCAAAAAACTGCATTATCTGGGAATCGAACCCCAGACTTGATGTAGAAGTATTAATAAATCCTTGGTCAAACCACTGGACCAAGGAGACTTCCACAAATATTTATATTTGTTACTTCAAATTTAATTAGATAATAAAATTAAAATTAAAATAATACTTTTTTATTAGGTTAAATCCCTTTGCTGAGATCTCCTCCGTGGAGGTGCTCTAAACCCTAAAATTCCAACGTACTGTCTTCACTTCGTTTTCTGTATGTCTTGATTCCTCACTTTTTTTCCGAGAAAGGAGCTTTCGCGTGAAATGACGAAGGTCTATGGAACCGGCACGTACGACTTCAAGCGCCACAGAGTGGCTGAGTATCCATTGGAGTTACCTACTCATCCCGCTGAGAAGCCCCTTGAGTCGAAGTCTGGATCCAATTTGCCGAGCTCCATCACTTTATCGGAGATTCAGCAAGACAGGTTGACGAAGATTGCCGAGGAGAGCTGGATTAAGACCGGAGGCAAGCTGCCGGAGAAACCGTTCGATCCGGAAGTGGTCAAGGAGATTTATGTGACGGAGCTCAAGGTAACTAATAGCAGGAAACCGGTTCCACTTCAGCGTGTCATGATTCTGGAAGTGAGTCAGTACTTGGAGAACTATTTATGGCCGAATTTCGATCCTGAGACCGCCACTTTCGAGCATGTCATGTCCATGATTCTTATGATTAACGAGAAGGTAAGCTTGCTCTCGTCGCATTTGACTGTTTGTAAATGATGAAACAAACATTACTGTGGGAGTTGCAAACAATGAACTTACAATCGCTTCACGCTTTGCAGTTCCGGGAGAATGTGGCAGCTTGGATTTGCTTTCATGATCGCGAAGATCTATTCAAAAAGTTTCTTCAGAAGGTTCTTCGCCTTAAAGAGGTTTGTGGTCGTCTTTTTTGCTAATGTTGTTCCTGTTTGAGATAATTTGGATCCTACTCGTGCTTTAAGACATCGTCTAATACCTGGACTCGGTTTCTTTTCTGCGAGCTGTATTAGTATTGATAGTCTTAGTTTTAATGGATTCACATATCACTGCTTTTAGCATTGTAGACTTTACTATATATTTAGGGGGTATAGTGATAAATGATAATCACTAGTTGTTAAACCAATCATGTATTCATATTGTTTTTTGCTCACCATTGTAGGGAAGAGACTTGACTATTGCTGAGAAGACAAATTATTTGGTCTTCATGATCAATGCTTTCCAGGTTTGTTTTGTTTCTTGAATATAATTTTGTTATATAGGTAGCAAGTATTTTAGATTGCTGCCTCACACTGCTCAAGATCAGAAAATACATGATATAGTATGCAGTAATCGCGGACAATATAACTGTGTGCTATTCAGTTAAAATGTCTGTCTAGATTGTTATTTCACGTGGACAACCTTTTGTTTCATGTTTGTACACAATATATATCCTTGTACTATTTTTGTTTTCTTCAAAACCCTTAACTGCGTGATGTTATAGAGTTTGGAAGATGGGGTGGTTAATGAGACTGTTCTAAGTCTAGCAGGATTACAATCTTGGCACAGTTTGTCTTATGGACGGTTCCAGGTGGGAATACCTTCACACAGACTTTGTTAAGGATGGTTTTGTAGTTTCTCTGATATCACCATTGATTCTCACAACTGTAGATGGAGCTCTGCCTTCAACCTGATCTAATAAAAAAGTGGAAGAGGTCATCAAAAAAATGGGCAGCTGAGGCAATGTCAAAGGGAGAGGAATTTAATCCATCCTCATCACCCGAAGCAAATTTTGTTCGAGGCCTAATAGAAGAATTCGTCGAGGTAATAGGCCTGTTTTTATTAGGCGTCTATGTTCTTCAAATATTTCCACATATGTAGTTATGCAAAATTCATATATTTTTTTCCAGGTGCTTGATCACGGGGTTTTTGCGGATGAGGTTGATGATACTGCGGGATCTCAATTGATCGATGATTCTTCTGTTTTATACTGCGAGAGATTCATGGAATTTCTCATTGATATGCTGAACCAACTTCCAACAAGAAGGTATTAATATTTCACACCAGGGCCTCTATGCAAATTATGTGTAGAAGGTCAAAACCTGTATTCTGCATTCTAGGTTTTTTGTTTGGTCTTGATACGCTGTGTCCATTTCTGTACCATTCATTTAGTGGACCTTATTTTTGTCTTTCTCCATCTCTTTATCTTGATTATTACAGATACTTAAGACCTCTTGTGGCGGATATAGCAGTTGTTGCCAAGTGTCGACTGAGTGTCCTATACAAACATGAAAAAGGGAAGCTTTTCGCCCAATTGGTTGACTTGTTACAGTTCTACGAAAAGTTTGAGATTAAGGATCATGATGGAACACAATTAACTGATGATGAAGCACTTCAATTTCATTACGATCGTTTTATGGCGTTTCAGCTACTTGCCTTTAAGAAAATCCCTAAGGTATTTTCCTGGTAACCACGGTTAATTAATAGATAGGTAGTTTTGCGGACTAGGTTTTTTGTTTTGTTACTGATGGATTTTGAAGCCTTCGATCTGCTTTCTTCATTATTAGCTATAATTTTTTGGGGAGTCTTCGCTAAATTCTCCACGTTTTTTGTTATCTTGTTTGCTTCAGTTGCGAGATCTGTCTTTGGCTAACATTGGTTCGGTTCACAAGAGTTCTGATCTTCGGAGGAGATTGTCGGCACTTACTCTTGAAGATTTAAGGGATGTTGTCTGCTCAAAGGTATATATCTGGAAAGCTTATTCTTGTAGGTTCACATGTGAAAATATCATCTTTCTGCATTATAATAAAAACTCTGCATGGGGAATTTTGCTGAGGCAAATCTATGATGATCATGTGTTTTCTACCTGTTTCATGTACTAAGGGTCTTATAGTTGTGAGCTTCAGTAAATACCATTGGAAAAATGGTTCATGAAAACACAATATAAAGTCTACGTTGACATGCTAAGATATCTATGGGTTGACACAAATATAGAAGTCGAAAATCTGCTTGTGTAAATTCCCATTACAGTATTATGCAGAGTAGCGTGAGAAATCAGTCAAGAGATGTATTTGTGCCGGTGGAGGTTGGAAAATAAAATATGTAGTTGCATTTGCTTCTTGCTGCTGCTGATTTTAGTATTTTTTCTAATATACTTCTCATTTTCATTTGCTTTTGTACAGCTCAAACTGGTTTCAAGACATGATCCTTGGGCAGATAGTAAGGATTTTCTGACTGAGGTCGTTGTCTCCTCTTTTGAGAAGCAACAGTCTCAGAAAGAAGCCATAAACGCTCTGCCTTTGTACCCAAATGAGCAGATCATGTGGGACGAAAGTGTTATTCCAAGCATTAACTATTCTGGGGAAGGTTGCCTTGCTCTTCCAAAGCTTAATCTTCAGTTTCTAACACTCCATGATTACCTTCTTAGAAACTTCAATCTCTTCCGTCTAGAATCTACCTATGAGATTCGTGAAGATATACAGGAAGCTGTACCACATCTTCTTGCACACATAAATAACGAGGGAGAAACTGCTTTTCGTGGTTGGTCACGAATGGCGGTTCCGATTAATGAATTCAAAATCGCTCAGGTGAAACAGCCTAATATTGGAGAAGAGAAGCCATCATCTGTGACTGCAGAAGTTACCTTCAGTATTAAGAGTTACAGAACACAGATAAGATCTGAATGGAATTCCCTCAAAGAGCATGATGTACTGTTTTTGCTTTGTTTACGCCCTTCATTTGAGCCATTAGGTGCAGACGAAGCTGATAAAGCTACAGTACCACAGAGGCTCGGGCTTCAGTATGTTCGTGGTTGTGAAATCATTGATATCCGTGACGAGGAGGGTAATCTGATGAATGATTTTACTGGAAGAGTTAAACGGGATGAATGGAAGCCCCCAAAAGGTGAAATGAGGACTGTGACTGTCGCTTTAGATGCTGCACAGTATCACATAGATGTTACAGACATTGCTGAAAAAGGTGCTGAGGATGTGTATAGCACATTTAATGTGCTAATGAGGAGGAAACCAAAAGAGAACAACTTCAAGGCTATTCTGGAATCTATCAGAGATCTCATGAATGAATATTGTATTGTTCCGGAGTGGTTGCATAACGTTTTTCTTGGGTATGGCAACCCTTCTGCTGCACAGTGGCCTAATATGCCAAACCTGTTGGAAACCGTGGACTTCAAAGATACTTTCCTTGATGCAAATCATCTCAGTGGAAGTTTTCCTGATTATGAGGTTAGTAATTACTTTCCTTGGTATATGATGTGATCTATAACTGCTTCTTTTTCCATGTCTCTCCTAATCTGTGCACCTTAGGTATCTTTCGTCAATGCTGATGGCGCTGAAGTTCTGGATCCAAGGCCTCCATTTCGAATCACTCTTCCAAAGACACTAAAAGGGAATGCTAATGCTCTTTCTGGAAATAAGATATCTGAAGTAAATCCAGCAAACGATGTTGATATGGTGGATGTTTCCCCAAAGGAGAAACTTATTGTCGAGGCGTATACCCCACCTGACCCAGGGCCTTATCCTCAGGATCAGCCAAAGCAGAACTCAGTTAAATTTACACCTACACAGGTACTACTAATTTCTACATCCTCAGAGCAGTATACTCATTGATACCATTTGGTTATTATGTAATTGTGCTGGCTATGCTCATCAGCCTTTGTTATTCTTGACATTTTTTGTTCCCATGCTATTCTATTTTATTCGGAGAAAGTTTTACCTGATGTTCAAAAGCATTTTTTCTCCTCAATGAGGGGACCTTTCCTCTTGCGGAATGAGAAAATATTCCAAAACATATGGTTTGGATTCAAGACGTATGGTATGTTTTAGTTGCAACTTGTAATCAAACCATGCCCACTATCTTTCTGCAGGTTGGAGCGATTATCTCTGGTATTCAGCCTGGGCTAACTATGGTGGTTGGTCCACCAGGTACCGGAAAGACTGATACAGCAGTGCAAATCTTAAATGTTCTATATCACAACTGTCCTTCTCAAAGGACCTTAATTATCACTCATTCAAATCAGGCTTTGAATGATCTTTTTGAGAAGATAATGGAGGTACTACTGGCACCTCTCTGCTTTTTTAATTAAATGGAGTAATATCTAATAGTTTACATGTCTAACGGGGTCTGACAGAAAAATGTTACATGGTTTTGGTTTTTCAGAGGGATGTACCAGCGCGATATCTACTTCGTTTGGGTCAAGGTGAACAAGAGCTCGCCACTGATCTTGACTTTAGCAGACAAGGCCGTGTCAATGCCATGCTTGTTCGACGTTTAGAACTTCTCAATGAGGTTGAGAGACTAGCAAGATCTCTTCAGCTTCCAGAGGATGTAGGTTATACTTGTGAAACAGCTGGATATTTCTGGTTGCTTCATGTATACTCGCGTTGGGAGCTATTTCTAGCTGCTTGTGCAGGAAATGAAAACAATCCATCTTTTGTTCAAGATCGCTTCCCGTTCAAAGATTTCTTCTCAGACACCCCTAAGCCTGTTTTTAGTGGGGAGTCATTTGAGAAAGACATGAGGGCAGCTAAAGGTTGTTTCTCTCATCTCAAGACTACGTTCCAAGAGCTAGAAGAGTGTAGAGCCTTTGAACTACTCAAGTCAACTGCTGATAGAGCAAATTACCTTATGACCAAACAAGCGAAGATTGTAGCAATGACGTGTACTCATGCAGCATTAAAGAGGAGAGATTTTCTTCAGTTGGGATTCAAGTATGATAACTTATTGATGGAAGAAAGTGCTCAGATTTTGGAAATTGAGACTTTCATACCAATGTTGCTTCAAAGGCAAGAAGACGGTCATGCACGACTCAAGCGCTGTATATTGATTGGTGATCACCACCAGCTGCCTCCCGTGGTGAAGAATATGGCTTTCCAGAAATATAGTCACATGGATCAGAGTTTGTTTACGAGGTTTGTTCGTCTTGGTATTCCTTATATTGAGCTCAATGCTCAAGGAAGAGCCAGGCCAAGCTTAGCCGAACTCTACAACTGGAGGTACAGAGATTTGGGAGACCTTTCCATTGTTAAGGAAGCACCCATCTTTCAGAGAGCAAATGCTGGTTTCTCATATGAATATCAGTTGATAAATGTGCCTGATTACGAGGGGAAAGGAGAGACGACACCATCTCCATGGTTTTATCAAAATCAGGGAGAAGCTGAATACATTGTCAGTGTCTATATATACATGAGATTGCTAGGATATCCTGCTAATAAGATATCAATATTGACGACATATAATGGGCAGAAGCTCTTAATTCGTGATGTTATCAACCGTCGATGTGTTCCCTATGCTTTCATCGGCCCGCCTAGCAAGGTAAAATATCCGCTAAGTATTTATTAGATGTTAATATGATAGGTATCGTGTAATGACCTGGTCTACTTGTAGGAATACGAGTGAGTATGATAATGCATTGTGTGTATGTATATAATCATATTTATTTTGGTGTTTTGACTGTCTGGTTTTGGTTCCTCAGGTGACTACAGTGGACAAGTTCCAAGGACAACAGAATGATTTTATTTTGCTGTCTCTTGTACGGACACGCTTTGTTGGACATCTACGTGATGTAAGAAGGTTGGTAGTTGCAATGTCACGTGCTCGGCTCGGTTTGTATGTGTTCTGCCGCCGCTCTCTCTTTGAACAATGCTATGAACTGCAACCAACGTTTCAACTTCTTCTGCAAAGACCTGATCGACTCGGCCTCAACCTGAGTGAGAACACAACAGCTTATACAGATCGTCCGGTGGAGGAAGTTGGAAATCCTTATCTTGTTCATGATGTTGAAGAGATGGCACACATAGTTCACGATAGGATGAACGAGTTCTACAAGGTAAGCACACAAACTACTTTGCTTGGATAACAGTTTTTGTTTGGTTGGAAACTGGTTTGTTTCATGTATGTGTTTATTTCTTCTGGGTACAGGCACAAGGCGTGTATGAGCAATACCAGAATTACATGCCACAAATTGAAGATGGTAATCACGACATGGAGAGTGATTCAGTTGCAGGTGGAGGTGGAGATGGTGAATTGAAGGAGAGTGATGAATCTGAGGAGAAGATGGAGCAGCTAAACCAAGCTCCAGAGATAAACGGTTTAGTAGATGAATCATCGAAGGGAATGGAGGTGGACAATGGATTTAGCAGTGAGAATGGAAAGGCTGATGAGGATTAGAACTTGGATGATTATTTACAAAATAGATTCACGCAGAGGGTAATAGAAGAAATCAGTTGATGTTCGAATGGATATAACAGAGGGATCAGGGAATTTGTTTGCTAATGTAAGATATATCTTGTATTCAGTAAATTCTGGTTAAGTAGGCATTGTCTGACCATGGATGGCTTGGCCTCAACACCGACTTTTTTGTTACTTCTATTTGAGTTTTCAAAGCTTTCTTTTCCTTCTTCTCTGGTGCGTGACTTGTAAATCACTAAATACTTTTAAATTTTAAAATTATCCCCATGAAAATAATAAATTGATGTCAACGAAGTCAAGGCAGATGGGATTACATCTCTCTTTTCCTTTTAAACTGTTGAGTACCTGATAATGCGATGAATATATGTTGGACTTGTGTAGGTTTAGCTGAGATAAACAAGCAAAAATAATTGACCACAAAAATTCAACATGCACGTTCTTGTTTTTGTCTTTTAACACAGATCTTGGTTTATGTCTTTCAATTCAACACAAGGGAGCATGTTTACAAACATTACAACAATCCCCATCGTTCGTTTGGGGAAGACACATACTGCTTTTCCTACTGCATTCACTCTTTGAAGTCATCCTTGTCATCTTCCGCAATCGGTTGGTTTCTCCAGAACACGGCTAGGCCACTCCCGCCGAGCTGCACAATGCAATTGACCATAATTACAACAAAAGCCACTGAACATAATAACTACACTTGGAATTTTATTTACATGTGACCTTCTTGTACCCTTGGTTCAAATAATGGCTATGAAAACTTACCGCCATACAGACAACACTGACTGCAGAAGGAACAGCCACGAGAGGGTTTGTAAAATGCTTTTGTGCAAGCAAGAACCCGAGTGCTGAACTCTGTTATTTGCAAAAAAAAATGGAGTTTTTTTAAAAAACAAGTCCTAATAAAGCAAACGGCAATATATTGGTGTAGGACAAATTAACTTACTTGCATTCCACATTCTATAGAAATGGTTCGCGAAGTAGACTCGCCGAAAGAAAACTTTGAAATCCAATAGCCAATAGCAAAGGCTGCGGCATGAAGGAGTGCCACCGGGAGTATAAGTTGAGCTCCTTGTGTTTTCAATACCTCTGAAACTTGTCCAATCTTTTCAGAAGAGAAAATTTTAATAATCAATACTACTTTCACTCTAAAAATTCAATAAAGAAATATCTCTGGTTATATGAACTACTTACAGGGCTGGCACAAAGAAGAGTGGTCAGAATGACTCCGATTAGAGGTGTCACTGTTATAATCTTCGAAGTAAATTTAGGAAAGAACTCATTGGCCAGAACTGCCACACAATGCAGAAACAGACTTTAGTCCCCAAGGAATCATAGGCAATTCAGCGTTCAGGAAATACTTTGCACCATACTTACCTCCAACGATAGTAGGCACCAACACTACTTGAAAAGTGCTAACAGCAAGT
Organism: Kernera saxatilis; assembly: GCA_900406395.1. Lineage (NCBI taxonomy): Eukaryota > Viridiplantae > Streptophyta > Magnoliopsida > Brassicales > Brassicaceae > Kernera > Kernera saxatilis. Next base: position 62,118 of record OVAY01000045.1, read on the forward strand.
CCCTGATATAAAAATAATGGATCCATAAGCTTTCGTGATGGAGGGCTGCAACTATCTTGTCATAAACTTCTATTTTGCTTCTTTCTACTTTAATCATTCAATAACTTTTACTGAATTATGATTTGACTCATATTTTGGCTTAATGAAATGTATCTTATAAGCGACACTTACTGCAATTTTGCATAAATCGATTCAAAATAGTTACAAAGAAAACTCACAGCAGCATCAACGGGAACAAGTTGACCAGCAAGAAGCTTAGTGAGAAGAGGAGTCATTATAATAGCCCCGATGGTTGAACACCTAATAATTAGAGAACACATTGTATTAAAAATAAAAATAAAAAAAATTGAGGCCTCCAACCACATTCAAGAACGAAAAAAGAAGAACAAGTAAAAATAGAAGTATACGTTGTCATGAGTACAGAGAGCGCTACGTTCCCCTTGGAAATGTAGGTTGCAACATTCGACGCCTGTCCTCCAGGGCAGCATGAGACCAGGATAAGACCAGTCGCAAGAGGTGCCGAAAGTTTAAGAGTCTAGAATAAAAATACAGAAAAGGATTTTATTAGTTTGGCTCCTCGACAATCATCAACAACCAAATAATAGTATCTGCAAATGCACATAGCAAAGGTCCATAGAATTTTCTCTACAGGAGGAGAAAGCCCTGAAGGAGTACGTGAATATCCGAGGAATTATTGCTGTAGAAAGGAGATGTTGATTCAAACTTTTCAAGAAAAGTGAGGTTTGGACATGGAACAACAATTGGTTTCAAGTCAATCAAGTAATAATCAAAGAAAATATCAATAAATAAACATTTAACTTGGTTAAAGCGTACAATAGCCTCTAGTAGTAAAAACGAATGGAACCAATTTCTTGAAGAAAACAGAACGAAAGAAGGTAACCATCATTAAAATTGAATACGCATCCATTTCCAAAAAAGAATATAGAAGTTGATGTGATAGACATTAATGGAGACATACCATTGCGATGAGAAAACCTAGAACTGGCTTGATCAAATATTGTGCAAGAAAACCAACACCCACCTGCAGGAGGACTCTAAATGTTAAACAGGTAACGTATCTAACAGTGAGAATAAATACACCAGTGCTCATTGGCTCTCACCGTCCATGGATTACGCAAACATCTTCTGAAATCTTCAAAGGTAAGAGTTAATCCCATGGAAAGCATGAGAAATCCCAGACCTAGAGTGAAGAGGTCTGTTTCCAACCATGTAACCTACAAAGACTTAATCTATTAGCACGAGAAACACGGATTGCTATAGATAAAAACAATTTAAGAAGCATGGAAAGCATACTAAAGATGGCTTGAAGATGCCAACAAGTGTTCCCAAAATAACCTGCACAAAGAAACCATCACATAGAAATCATCACATTCACCATTTGAGATACCAAATGCACATAGAGTTCATCAAAGAAGAGTGGAAAGTATAATAAAATAAGTACCCAAAGTGGAAAAAGGGTCGTTAAAAGTTCAATAATCTTCTCATACTGGCTAAGTTCCTTAGGAGTGCTTTCAGGCACATCACCTGACAGATCTGTAGCAGCCTTGCAAGCAACTCTGCTGCTCCTGTAAATTATAATAAACATCTAAAAACTCAATCTACATCTAACTTGACCAAATTAAATCAATTGATCACACTCTATCTAGTCCCACAAATACCTGGAGGAATGTATAACAGTGGAGGCTGCTTCAAGAGTAAAGAAAGAGCGTAATGGTTTAGTGTTCTGAATCCTCAAACTTATTCCAGTGTTACTAACCGGAAACAACTTGAGAGCATCTGAAAAAAAACACCACATGATTCAGCAAAAAAAAAAAAGAGACTCTGGAGAAAATAGTTAGGGAGTTAAAAGGATCTCTGATTAATATACCTAATTGAGTTTGTGGTCTCCTGGTAGAAGGAACCCAGGAAGTGCATTGACTTAATCTGCCGTCAGTTGGCAAAATTCTAGAAATAGAGGCCATGAGCAATAATCCGAAAGGGTTTTAGGATCACAGAGAGAGGCTTCAGGAAACTAGAGAAGATGACTCCAAAGAAGCAGGAGAGAAGGGTTTTGAGGAGAGTGGTGATGTGGTGGAAGAGGAGAGCCACACATTCTTATGCCCCTTTTATCAACAAAATCCCCCTACCTCAAAAATATCTCAAGAATCAAATGGATCAACAATCTCATATTAATAAAATAAATATTTCATTAAAAAAATAAACGGAAATCTTATAACAACGGATTTCACATCTATTTTTTCTTTTTTTCGACGAAATATATTTCATTTTACGAAGATTGAGAAGTAACATAATTCTTATCCATCAGATTTTGATTAAAAAACAATACCTCTCCCAAAGAAATTCGGATTCTTGGTTTCGCTGAGATGCGATAAACAATCCGGCTCAGTCCGGTTTAAACACTTGCTCTCGGTGGTGGTGTTAAATCGATGGTTTTATTGGAGGCAAATCGGGTGTGGCAACTGAATCTTCTTCCTTTCGCCAGAGAAGTACCGGAGGTTTGGCGGATCGGTGATTTTATCCATAGGAAGACACGTGAGCAGAGACTTGCTTACACGAGCTCCTCGCGTAAGTCTTCTTCTCTGTGAAATCGGATTTGCCTGGCCTCGCCGGGCGCCGGAGTTTAGGCGGTTTTGGCGAAGCGGAGGTTTTGTTTCCACAGGAAGACACGTGTGTAGGGGGTTTTTCTTCACACGTGCCTTTCCGCAGACTCTCCTACCATATGCCATCCTCGCAAATCTAAATGTTGGGCTTGAGTTGATATTTTTTGTGGCCCACTATTAAAGCTTTGGGCTCTGGAGTGCCCTGATTTGTATTTTGTTTTGTAAAAAGTTTTTGATTTTTGTTGCAATTAAATTTTACATTATATATATAAAAAAAAGGACCGGTTGTTGTGGAGAAAAGAGGATGAGAGCTCATTTGGAGTACTCATTTGTTTGGTTGTTTTTGTAAACAAAATTAAAGTAGAATTTATTTAATTTATCATAAGAAAATCAAGAACCAAGAGTAGTTTGATTATTTTTAAACATTTTTCAAATAGGAGTTGGAAAATGAAGTTTTGATACAAGTCGCAAGCCAAGCCAAGAATATAAAATTAAAAAAAAAGATCAGATTTTGGATCCAAGTAAGGTGATGAGGAAGTCCTTGTAGTCTCCGGAAACATCACCAATAATAGCGTTATCCATGCTTGAATTGTACATATTGAAATACTCTCCTCTTACTTTCATCAGATCGATCTCTGCACGCGTCACAATCGCTCTCGTCAACGAATCTTCATCTGTTCCAAAACCCTCTATCGAATCTCTTACAACCTGTAAAATAAAATAAAAAACACAAAGTTGAGGAATTTAAAACTTAATCCTTTTGTTATTTTTCAACAGATTTTGAGTCTAGTCTGCTCAATGTTTTAGTACACCTTTGCAAAGTGTTTCTCAGGGAAATCAATGCACAAGATTGCCATCTGCAATAGACTTCTCAGATCAGCGTCTCCTGGACATCCATCAACATCCTGTCCATATAACACAACATGATGTATCCATCCATGAAACCGTATATATGAAAAGTAAAACCAAACTAAGATTTGAACCTTATCTATTGTGTTGCCATAATTCTGCTTGTAAGCAACAAAAGTTGCTCTGAGCTGGTAGAGACTACGCGTTCCTAATATGTACAGGATATGATCATGATCCAATTGCTTCTTTGTTATCGCTTCACGTAGCATAGCCGCCTCAATTGTAGCTACTTCTGCGTCAACCTTTTCTTTGTCATATCTGAATGAACTTGCCAAGGTCACCAGTAACTGTGCATTTTATATAACCATAAAGGTATCAAATTTGAGCTTCAAATAAGGCAATTAAATCCACTTTCGAAAAATGAAATGTATGAGAAGAAGAAGAAAGACCTTTGCAAGCGGAAAAGGCAGAGAGGAAGCAATGTGTTCTTCAAGGGATGAGTCGAAGAGAGAACAATAAGCTTTCCTCACAGCAATTAAATGGTCTGGAGAAGTTGTGCAAGAGATCTCTACTATAACCTTCAATTTCTCTATGCCTTTCTTTTTCTCCTTCAAAACCTTGTTCACAAGCCTTGCGTCCCTCTCTGCTGGATCATAAGTCCACAGAATCACAGCTTTCTGCGAATAATCAGATGTTTGTTTTCATGTATAGAGAATAAACATCTAATCTCAATGTTTTGAACTAGGTGGATTTAAAACTTTCAGTACCATGAAATCACCAGACAGTTCAGAGGAGAGAACATCGATAAGATCTTTGCCGTACATCTCTCTGTAACTTTCCCTGATTCTCCTTCTTTGGCTCTCGTTTCTTTGTCCTAAAACGCGTATAATCGCCTTCTCATCTGTTCCCCATCCTACAAACAAAAGAATCTAATTCTGAGAACCCACACAAATGCTTGCGTAGGTGAATGCAGAATCGCTTGTAACGTACCGCGAAAAGCGTGATTGAGAGTTTCAGAATCCTGAGCTGGAGAAGGAACTTCGTTTGGTACTCGAATGGTCGCCATTTTAGATTCTCTCTGTTTCTCCGAAGCGCGTGCTTCTCTGTGTTTTCTCTCCCTCTACCTCTCTCTTCGTTATAAATTCTATATACTCTCTCTCTCTCTTTCTTTTTTTGTTTTCAATCCGTTCAATCCGTTTAATTGTTTCAGGGCGGAGTTATTTTACTTGGGTGTAATTATGTTGCAAGGGATCTTATTTGACATAAATACCCCCGAAGCCATAACTGTAATGACTTAATTAACCTATTTCCGGCGAGTTTTAGTTTCAACATTAAATAGGGTCCAATATTAATTATATTGCGCTCAGCAGTACTCTTCCTATAATTATTTGCATATTCTACCCTATACTTTCCAATTAACACAAGAGCTCCCTTAGATCACGCTTTAGGCCTAGGCCTATTTTAGTATTTTGGACCGGTTTCCGAGTCAATCCCTACATTTTATTATGTAGTTTTAACAATTTATGCTAGCTACGTTATTATCATTTATCTAATTTAAAAAAAAATTGTTGCCATTTGACAAATTAACTATTTAAATTTCATATATTTGCATCTGTAATCAAAATTTTTCATATCAAATATAAAACATGAATGTAATAATAGTAAGAAATGGGACACCTAGAACTAAACTTAATAATACGGTATTACTTATCAAACTGAACATTTTTAAATTACATTGCGTGCAAACTATGTTGTAGTCAACTATGTGTCTATCTGTGTGACATGTGCGTATATATAAATAAAAATATTTAAGAGAAGAGGAAATGACTGGGATCTTATGAGTGACGTATAAGTATAACCAAATCGAATAAATAGATAGCGAAATGCAAATGAATAATTAAGGCTCAAAATCTCACAGCTGTCCTCAGAAGTCTCATCGTGTAAAACGTGATCTTGATTCTCAGCTATTTAATTAGATAGATACTAATTTGTTGACCGACTATTTATTTTTTGAAAGGGAAGCATGCAGATACGACAAAGTGTGGTTGTCCAGCCCTAACTGACAAAATCTTCAGTAATAAACAGTACCATGTGATGCTTGTTGGAGTATTAATAAACTTCTTTTTTTTTCTTCTTACAATATCGCGAAGCAAATGTGATTGAAGCTTCTCAGTTCAGTTCTCATCTACTTCTCTTATCTTTATTTTATTATAATCGATTACGTGCATAGTTTATTAAAATGGACAGTCTGGACATAATGAGAATGCGTTATAATTTTGTTCAATAATGCATTAATTTAAGAGAAAATGAGAAAGAAATAGAGAGAAGAGATATGGTGTGCTGTTTTCGAAACTTTCTTGTTTTTTGTTTTTTGTTCTTTGTGTAATAGTAGGTTTATGATCTTTCAGCCTTGCAACATACCAACGATCCATATATATATATAACTCAGAGGTAAATTTCAGGTCTATAGAGAGACCTAAACTAATTTCCTGGAGGAGGTGCAACTCACGGATAGATCCTCTCTTCGGATATGCAAATGGGTCCGAAAATAGGAGTTCATATCCGTGTGGATATCTAGGAACAATGTATTGTAGTTTCACGCAGCAGATAGATTGAATCTGAAACGTATTGGCGTTCCAGGACTGTCTTCTTACCACCTGACCACAAGATCCTGGACCATTATTTATATTTTAAAAAACGATTTACGCAAAATGGTGGATATGTTGTTTCCGAGATTGATTAGACATAGCTGCCTTGTGGAAGAGAGCACCCGCACTCCCCACCGCCAAGCAACAGGGTCCGGTCCGGAAACTTGTCTTTCAACCGTAAACCCATCTTCTTTGGGTTTGCTGTTTGGTTTTTGATTATTTATGATTCCCTCCTATTATTCTTGTGGCTAGCTACCTCAATATTTTCTCTCTTTGCTCTTCTCTTCAGGTCACACTCCTCCTTGTAATTAGACCGCAAGGTCAAAACAGTCCTCTTTTTTTTTTTAAATAGATTTATATTTTAACCGTTATAACCAAAAAAAAAATAGTGAATATGCGACGAAATTGATCGTGTCATCGATTAACAAATTAAGTATTCAAAAGATGCTATATACTTGTACGTTGATTGACAGGAAACTGAAAATAAAGTAAACTTCACTTTGATACTACGATGAGAATATGAAATTGCCCCTTTACTTTCTTGGAAGATATTAAATTAAGGGTAACTGCAAAAAATTAGAGTACTTTTTCTTAAAAACTCTATCTTTGATTCTTTGTACTAGACTACGTTTATTAACACTATATTTAAAGTATTGTTGATTATTTAAAACTTTTGGTTATTTTTATGCAAAAAAACAGTGCATGTATTACATAACCCTAAATATATATTTTGTTACAAATTTTCTAACCAAAAGACAAAAGACAACGCTGATAATAATATATAGCTTAGTGATTTGTAATAGTGTTGTCAGTTGTCACTATGTTTGAAAAGATAATACATTTGTGAATTTTTTCATATAAAAAACTCACTAATATTTTCCCAAAACCCCGTTTATATTATAAATATGATGATACTGCATTTTATATAATGGTCAAACTTAATAAATTGGAGTTATAACAAAAACAGTAAAGTTTTAATTTGTCTTGGACTACTGTAATTCCTTGTAGAGGAAAACAGTTGTTTAAAAGATGCAATAAATTTCCTGGGCGTTACTCTTTGTTACAACAATGCCCCTAGCGTTTGTCTTAAATCTGAACACGAACTTTTAAACTAAATAAATATTGATGTACCGAAAACACCCTTGTCTCCCTTCATAAACCACAACATTACCCTTAATAATCCACAATATATAAAACGACTCGTCTCTCTTCTATGGCTTTCCGCAGAAACCAAAGCAAAGCAGAAAAAAATAAGCTAAAACTGCAACAAAAATGGCTCTTACTCTCGATTACGAATGCATCACTGAAGCAATCTCAGGTAACTATAAAAATTAATACTAGTACAATGATACTATCTCTGTAAATCAGGTTTTAGATATTAGGAAGCCGAAAAATGATTGTGGTTTGAGATTGAATATCCCTATTTATTAAAAACAAAAAATTGTAGGAATGGGAGTTGATGAGAAAGCATTGATAAGTACACTGGGGAATTCGCACAAGGAACATCGAAGATTGTTTAGGAAAGCAAGCAAAAGCTTCTTTGTGGAAGATGCTGAAAGAGCTTTTGAGAAATGCGATGATCGCTTCGTCAGACATCTCAAGATCGAGTTCTCTCGCTTCAATGTCAGTTCCTTTTTTACTACATCTTTCCTCTTGTTACCTTTTTCTGGCTCTTTTACATTTTTTCTTAAATCTTTTACTATAAGTTTATACTATCTAAATCTTTTTTTTTTTTCGGAATCAATTATTGTTTTTACCTAATAAAAGTACATGAACAACCCATTTATTTTAGTTTAATTATAAAATTTATAAAATTACTTAATTACATTTTTAAGTAACTAACACATACAATTATTCATCAACCTGGTTATTATTCCGTTTGATTGAGTAAATTTCTTTTATGTAATATTTTAGTGTTTGACTGGTTAGAAACTCTAGCATGGGTTACGTTGTTGTGAAATGTAGACCTTAATTTAATTAACAACCTTGATCAAACACTCCTTAAAAAGAAAAAGACAAAGTAAACAAGTGATTTTGCTGGGAGATAATCGACTGGAACCGACCGAGATCGTAATATTTACTCGAAAAATCGCAAATGATTCAATGGAAATGGTCTATATATGATGTGTAGAACGCGGTGGTGATGTGGGCGATGCATCCATGGGAGAGAGACGCGAGGTTGGTGAAGAAAGCATTGAAGAAAGGAGATGAATGTTACAACCTCATCGTGGAGGTGTCATGCACGCGCTCCTCTGAGGATCTCCTAGGCGCCCGCAAAGCTTATCATGCTCTCTTCGACCAATCAATGGAAGAAGACATTGCCTCCCACATCCACGGCTCTCACCGCAAGGTTCACTACATTCTTTACTTACCCTACGTACACCCTCCCGCACCCTATCTCTATCTCTTCTCTCACTCACTGTCTCTGTGTGTTTGTGCAGCTGCTTGTGGGGCTCGTGAGTGCTTACAGATACGAAGGGACTAAGGTGAAGGATGACTCTGCCAAATCCGAGGCTAAGATTCTGGCCGAGGCGGTGGCTTCTTCCGGAGAAGGAGTCATAGAGATGGATGAGGTTGTTAGGATTCTGAGCACAAGAAGCAAACTTCATCTCCAACATCTCTACAAACACTTTAATCAAATCAAAGGCTCTGATCTTCTTGGGGTAACATTTTGACAAACTCATCTTCTTATAGTATTATAATTAGCCCCATGTGTTTGATTCATATGTATAATAAATTTTCTACTGGTTCAAGAAATTAATGTTGTGGTTTGAATTTGATCATCAGGGTGTATCTCAGTCTTCGCTCCTCAATGACGCATTGCTTTGTTTGCTCAAACCCTCTGTGTATTTCAGCAAGGTACTAAACCGCAATTGTTTCAAAACACCATTTTCTGCGTTTGTGTTTTAAAAAAAAACTGAAAATTTTCAATTTTGATGCAATTACGGTCTAGTTTGATGCAGTTACGGTTTGTTTTTTGGCTTGGATTCAGTTCAGTTTTAGACTTTTAGTGAACAACTAAATTTCGGTTTATATAGATTGGTTTGGGTTGGTTATACTAAAATTGGTTCAAGTTCGGTTACGGTTTTAAAATAATAAACCAATCACTTTATAAACAAACTTTGGTTCGGTTTTTTCACCTAAGATTTTTTTGTTCTGCCCTCTAAAAGCACCATGCTTGAAATATGTAAATGCAAATGCAAATAAACAGTCGAAAGAGTTAACCTTAATTTTTTCTACTAAAAAGACAAGAGTTAACATTAAATATGTCTTGTTTGGTTATAGATTTTGAATGCGTCTTTGAACAAAGACGCGGACAAAGGCACCAAAAAATGGTTGACAAGAGTGTTAGTTACGAGAGCTGATCATGATGACATGAAGGAGATCGCAGAAGAGTATAATCAGCTCTATGGCGAGACTTTGGCCCAAACAATTCAAGACAAGATTAAAGGGAACTACAGAGATTTTTTGCTCACATTGTTATCCAAATCAAATTGATTTCGCGTGAGAAAGCATCTCCAAGACTTTTGGTTATTGAAGATTTGAATTTCTTTTGGTTTTATGTTGGCAAGATTTGTGTTTTCTATACCATTTTGTTCAGTTCGGTAATAAAGAGTTGTGTCGTTGGTGACATGATTCAATAAGAGAAGAGAGTGTTATGTTAAACTCAGCTTGGTGTGTCTTTTACGGCCACAGTTTCAATATTCGAAAATATAACCAAAAACAAAAAGGACATTTGAATGGTGATTAATGGATTGATTTTCGTTTGTGATTTCATCTCCGACCAATATAATATGTCTTATTTCGAATGGATTCCGACCGAAATTCATCTATAAACCGGATGAAGAGATGAATTCCGGTTTATAAATTTCGGCATTTGCTAGAAAGAACGAAAGAAAATATGCCACGTGGCGAAGAAGAGTCCCCGAATCTTCCTCTGACGTGAGTTTAGATACCTTTTTTCCTCTTCATCATATTCTTCAAACTTCTCTCTTTAAGCCATTCGTTGCTACTCGTAAGATCCGTTTCATCACAATGAATGGCTTCTCTGATATCAATCCTTCTGAGAGGTACGCTTTTCTGATCGTCTTTTCATTCACTGATGATACTTGTAATCTCTTCTATGTATGCATATGATCTGTATTTTTTGTTTCGTCTGGGTAATTTTCTTGTCTCAGCTTCCATTTTCATCTTGCTCTACGTTCTACGATTTTATGTGGTTTTATTAGAACACTGCGATTTCGTGCGAGTGTTTGGGTCTCCAAGGTCAATGGAGCTCGTAGCTTTTACGATCTTTCGCCTAAATTCCTAATATTATTAACATAAAACTAAAAGCTAATTGATTGGCAGGAACTGGTGCTAATGATTTCTGCAAATTTATCGATTTTTAATTCCTTTGTCGATTATGGTATCCAAAGTTTGATCCTTTTTTTATGATACCAAAAAAAAAAGTTTGATCCTTTTGATGCAATCTCATCACGATTTCTCAGGATTCTGATTTCTTGTTCAACTCTTTTCATTTGTGGTGAAGCAGCAAACCTTCTCTTTCACATCTTGCTCCTTTAGAAGCCATTCTGTTTGATGTTGATGGAACACTCTGCGATTCAGATCCCATCCACCTTATTGCCTTTCAGGAACTGCTTCAAGAGGTTAATTCCCTTCTTGATCATATCTTCAATCTTATATCAAGACTTGAAACTGTGAATTATATATGCCTTGGAACCTTGATATTACTGACTCTGAAGTTCTTGTGTCAAATCTTGCTTCTTGTATCTATCATTCTCAGACTGGTTTTAACAATGGTGTCCCAATCGACGAGAAATTCTTTATTGAGAATATCGCTGGAAAACACAATTCTGAAATTGCTCTAGCTCTGTTCCCGGATGATGTTTCAAGAGGGTTAAAATTCTGTGAGGAAAAGGAAGCACTTTATCGCAAGTAAGTCAAAGTTTCACAAAACTTGTTACAAGTTTGAGTTAATTTTGAGTAACATTTGTTTCTGTTTCTTAATGATTAGACTTGTAGCAGAAAAGATAAAGCCACTTGACGGGCTTATAAAACTGACCAAATGGATCGAGGATCGTGGATTGAAACGAGCTGCTGTAACAAACGCTCCAAAAGAGAACGCAGAGCTCATGATATCGAAACTTGGTCTGAGTGATTTCTTTGAGGCAGTGATTCTCGGGTCTGAATGTGAATACCCCAAACCACACCCGGGGCCTTACTTGAAGGCTCTTGAAGTGCTCAACGTGTCAAAGGAGCACACACTAGTGTTCGAAGACTCGATCTCTGGGATAAAAGCTGGAGTTGCAGCTGGAATGCCAGTGGTTGGACTAACTACAGGTAATCCAGCAAGCCTGCTCATGCAAGCAAGACCCGCTTTTCTCATCGAGAACTACGCAGATCCAAAACTGTGGGCTGTCTTGGAAAAACTCGATAACAAGGGATGAGTGGGAGCTTGTCGTTGCCTCACTTGTCTGGCTCTCATGGAGCCCACACTACTCGTGACCAGCCTCTGGAGTTACCTTTTTTTTTTTATCTTAGTTGATTATTGTTGAATATTCTTTTGAGAATGGGAGATTTCGACTATCTGTTTTAGCTGTTTTCCACTTTCATAAACAAATGTTTTACCATACAAAACAATAATAATATAATCAGTGAAAGCCCAAGTAGGTTCGATTCTAAGCCCAAAAACATAGAAGAGTTTTCTCAATTCTCACCAATGTTATAGGCGTCGGAAAAAACTGAAAGAGCAAAGAATCGAGTCGATCATAAATCAGTCAGAGAAAGAGGAAGCAAGTTTTGAGAGATCAAGTTCCGATGAGTTCTGGAGGAGGAATCGTCGCTGCGGCAACAGCAGCAGCTCCTTCTAGCGGCGGTGGAAACGTTGAGTGGCACGTCCGACCACCTAACCCTAAAAACCCAGTCGTCTTCTTCGACGTATCCATTGGTGGCATCCCCGCCGGTCGTATCAAGATGGAGCTCTTCGCTGACATTGCCCCCAAAACCGCTGAAAACTTCAGGTCCTGCCTCCTCTCTCTCTTCCTTTTTTTTTTTTCTCCTTGACTCTTGAGCTGATTCCGAGCTGATGAACTTTCAGGCAGTTCTGCACTGGTGAACTCAGGTATATTCAATTTTCTACCTTCACTCCTGCATCTTGTTCGTCTAAGTTTAAATTTTTGTGTGTTAAGAGATTTATGAGGTTTTAGAGCTTTTTGGATTCAGAACGATGGGCAAATTTCTATATAGTCTTGAACTTGCTGCTTCCTTTATGCATATTTCTCGCACCTTGCTAGCTAAGCGTAGATCAAGTGGTTTAGTTAGACTAATTGAGAGACAGAGAGTAGACAAGTATGAATTCTTTTGCTACGTACTCTAATATTCTTCATTGGTTTGGTTCGGCTTTGGTGTAAATGCAGAAAGGCTGGAAAGCCTCTTGGTTACAAAGAATGTCACTTTCACAGGGTCATCAAGGATTTTATGATTCAAAGTGGTGATTTTATTAAGGTCAGTGCCCTCTACATCTAACAAAGCCTCGTTTCTTGATTATAGTTTTGAATTAGTAAATAATTCTGTTGGGTCTATTGTTCTTGTTTGTGTTTGTTGTTTCAGTGACTGAATCTCCTGTTTTATTCTCTACTTACTGGATGCTCAATATGTTAAACTCTGCAGAACGATGGTAGTGGGTGCATGTCAATTTACGGCCACAAGTTTGACGATGAAAATTTTACTGCCAAACATACTGGGCCGGGACTGCTCTCGATGGTATGCAGTTGGCTTTATGAACTTTATCTACTTCGTTTCAATGCAGTGAATATAATGAATCAGTTCCTCTTAAACAGTTCTTTATTCGTGAGTCAAACTCTGTCTTTGATATAATACTCATGACTTTGGTCACTAATAGTATGGCTATCATTCCCTTTTTGTAGGCAAATAGTGGGCCAAACACAAATGGGTGCCAGGTAATTTCAGTCTCATTATAATGGCCTTATTTTTACTTGTGAAATCAGACAAAATATTACAAAAATGCGGAGAATGCAAGCAGTGAGGGTTCGATGCATTCTGTTTTGACTATGATGCTATAACTGATATCTAAATATTAAAGGGTCAAAAAGAAGTAAGATATTTTAGTTGCTGGTTGGGCATAAAATGTTATCATTTAGGCTAAAATTTACCTTTGTTTGCTCTTTGAATTGCAGTTCTTCATCAGTTGTGCAAAATGCGACTGGCTTGACAACAAGCATGTTGTCTTTGGGGTATGTCCTCTTTTCACATACACGTATTCCATGATTGGACCAAGAAGTTTTTCAAATTCTTCATTAAATTCTTAGTTCTCCCTTTGTGGTTATAAGTGAGGTTGTATAATAGAAAAAAACGATAAATAGTTGAGTTGAGGAAGAGGTACTGAGTAATGAACCCTGATAAAAATTCTTCTTTTGGTGTACAGAGAGTGGTTGGAGATGGTTTATTGGTGGTGCGGAAGATTGAGAATGTGGCTATTGGACCCAACAACCGGCCTAAGCTTGCTGTTGTAATTACAGAATGTGGGGAGATGTGAAATGTTTAACCATAAATTGTTTCACCCAAAACATTCCTTTAAGAACTTTTCTGTTGAAGGAGGAATGTACTGAGAGCCTAAAGCTTAATTAGTTGTAAACCTTGCAGATTGTAACAGAAGCTAAATCCCAATACGGGTTTTGAAAAAAATTGTCATAGGATATTAATTTTTCACTTGGTGGTCCTCATTTGTTGAAGCGAAGCCTCTTGTAAACTTGGTCTGGAAATCGATAACTTGTGAGTGAAATAAGCCACTTTATGAATACTTCATTAGCAATGGAGGCAGGAACCAAAAAGAAACACATAGTAGAAGTCTAAGCTCATCAACATGTAAACCCTAAACCCCCTTTTGAGTATCCTCAATCTTCTTTCTGAAGAGCAACATAGTTCAACGGTATCACGGTATTGCCTCTTCCGCTGTCTCTATAATCTTTGCCACCAGAAATAGCGGAACGTCCAGGTGTACTCCCAATTCGTCGACCAATTGGAGTTTTAGACACATTGTCTGCGTTGAGAGACTGTCCCAATGGTTTCTTCTTTGCAGACTTTGAACCATACTTTGCTTCTTTCTCTGTAGCAAGCTGACCTTGTAGTCGTTTCTGCTCCTGTTTATGCAACAAAATGAAAACAATGAGCTTTGTTTTCTTAGCTTAACAATACAGTGATTTTATACAAATCCATGTTTGTTCTCTGTTTTTGAAGACACATACTCGGAATTGACGCTTTTCCTCTTCTCTTTGAGCACGCATGACAATGTCTTCTTCCAGTGTTTGTAACAACGGGTGCTGGAATGAAAAAGACAGAAATCATATAAGCTGAATCAAACCATAAAAGGGATTAAGTAAAATGCATAGTTACCTTATCACATAAGAAGGGGACTCCTCTTTCTTTTTCCCAGGCCTTCACTTTGGTGGTCAGAACATCGATCATCGCTTAGAAAAAGAAACACACGAGGGTTAATATTATCTTAAGACTGATTAGTATTTAAACAGATTTTGTTTAAACATCAACAAAATTTTCACTTCACATCTCTTGTTCCACCAACACAAGATACATAAAAAAATCGTGTCTATGGAAATTCTTTCAAAAAAACAGGTTTTGTGTAGGATGAGTAAGCACCACAGAAAGTCTAAAAAGACTTCAGTTGATTTGGATCAGGTAATGTTACTACGTTCACATTCAATTAACCCTAACAAAAGCAAGAAAAAACATCAGAAATTCTCACAAAACTAACAATGGGTTGTCAAGTTTTGGCTACAACCAATGATCCAGTCATAAAGACCCCCGAATCTTCTTGTTGCACTGCTTACTGTTAATTGTTAAAGCCAGAAAGACCCCAAATCTTCTTGTTGCACTGCTTAAAACTAGGTATGCGATATAAAAGAAAATAGAAATATTGACATGAAAAGAAAAGTAGATTATTGAAACTAAACCAAAGGGCTATCTAACTACCAAGTATAGTTTCCTCATATTGAAATCAGACGTACTCGCATTAACCATGTAATGCATGTATGAAAACTCACCAGGAATTTTGCTGATAAGGCTCCTAGCTTTCTCTGCACGTTTTAAATTTTTATGCGCTCCTCTTACAGCACTGAACCGATTTTCATCCTGTTAATTAAGGAAACAAAATAGAAGAGACAATCAAGAAGACATAAAAAGCTAGTCTGTAAATTACTAATGTGTCTCTTTTATACCTTGGACATATGATTTGCCTTACTGTCGATAATCAATAGGTAGTTCACACATAAATAGATACTCTCTAACATTAGAATAAAAAAAACGAATAGATACTCTTTGGAGATACGAGTACCAATATTTACAGTGTGTATAAGAAAAACGAATAGATAACCTTAGAGTTGGTAACTCTATAATTTTATCAGATAAATGCTCACAATCAGTCTTCTTTTGACCTATCTAAGAAAAGACAACTTTTATATACATTGTGGTACTCACCTTTTCATAGTCATCAAGCCATTTTTCTTCCTCCTGTGCGTGCCTCCACTTATCAACTTTGTCCAAAATTTCCTTTCTGCTTAAAGCTTCCTCTTTTGCCTTCTGAATCTGACCATCTATGCTTGCAAGAATATCAGACAGATCACCGACTCCTGCGATGGAAAACTTCGTCACTACACACCCAATGAAAGGTCACTACATACTAAAGTTATTAGTTGACCTACTCAAGATGAATTTGTATGGTACCAGAATCAATGAGGTCAACAAGACTCTGTCTTGCAGCATCGCTATCAAAATCCATATGAACATCTCTGCAGATTTCTTCTAGTTCGCACTGCCTTTTAAACACCAATTCTTTCATTTTGCTGGACTTCAGGGCATTCAGTCTTTTCACTTCATCTTCGGCCTATGACCAAAAGATTAGACTTAAGAAAAAGTTAGATACTTGCTGACTCAGACATATTAGGAGAGATGAAAATGCTAAGTAACCTATGAAAACATGATCGCATTACCTCCCGGACAATGTCCAGCCCAAGGCATCCCTTTTTCAAGGCACCATCAGCTAGGCCAAGAAGTAAACTACTGCAATGGTCAAATCTTCTCCTCTCATCCATTGGTGTTTCCATTAGGTTCCACAGCTCTTGCATGGTTCTTCCCAAACCTTGCAACTGAAATAAATTAAATTTCCAAGGGATTAATCCGTACTAGCTATGGTTTGCTTTCATGTATTTCTTAAATTCCGTTTCCGTGAAAAATGGTACCAGGTTAAATAAGAGGCTACCAAATAAAAACTGCATCTCCTGATTTGAATGCTATTGTGCTCAAGTGCAGTAAAAGGACATGAGAAACCATATACATATATACTTAATCACCAAAGATCTTGACTAATGTTCCAACATGCCAACAAGTATACAGAAAAAACAAAACAAAAAAGGTCTCTTAGTGATAGCAATGTCTACTTTATGTCAAACATATTCTCAGCCGCTTGTTGTGGAAGCTACATAGTGATCATTAGGCTTTGACAAATTAGCAACATTCAAATGGCTCGTCAAGTAAAATGGTAAGAAAGTGAATAATTTTTGCTCATATGTAATATTTGAATGCGAAGTGTAAATCAGCAAACTAATTCACATGTGCACTCTATCAGGACAACAAAATAGGTAAACTATAATGCAAAAATATATATCGAAAAAGTTTGGGAGTATTCTTTCATCACCTTAAGCAGCCTCTCATGTTTCTCCTTCTTCAGAGACTCTACAAGTTCTGTTAATCTAGCAATAGTATCATTACTAATGCTTTTCGAATGAGTCTTGGAAAACTCGGTCAAGCTGCTATGAACATTACTCAAGGCCTTAGAGAAATCAAATGACATTATCTCTGACAAGTCATGGACAGCATTGATATAAGAGTTTACTTTCTGCAGTCGAACAGCCTGAAATTGAAATAAAGATGATAAGCACATAACCATAAACATTTTGGAACAAATACTTAACGTGTATATATAAATACAAGAGCACCTTTTCATTGCGAAGATCCTGCAGATGTGCCCTAAGTTCATACAACTTTCTTTGTGTCAAGTCACTTTCATCAATTACTGGACCAGAGCTAACAGGATAATCATTCCCAGCTATGTCAGAAGAGATCTCTGCTATTTGTGTCAGTGTCTCAGAGATTTCTTTCCATCTTAGATCTTTTTTCATTAGCAGATCTTCCAATACAGGCTTTACAGTGGATATCTGCTCCTTCAAAGAGCCTTGTTTCTTCACAAACAGAAATAATAACATATATAAGACAATTAGATATGCTCGCTATGAAACAAACATGTAGTGCTGCTAAGAGAAACATACCCTTGAAAACGAGACTTGTTCACCAAGTGCGGACATGAGGCTAGCAATCTCAGCTTCAGCTTGAGCTAACGATCGCTGTAACTCAGCTCTTTTCTTGCGAGTTTTCTCAACCTTTTTATTGTATATATCCAGACATTCCTGCTCAAGTTCTAGCAGCATCTTATCTCTCTCATTGTAACTTTCACCAATCTCATCCCATATTATCTATATCAGAAGAAAATTTTAGTAAATATCAAGGCGTTCCTGCTCAAAGTAAGAAACGATGGAAGCATACATGCTCAATTCCACAAAACAAGACATCGTCACCAGTCACCAGTAGCAGTATCTTAATCCAAATTTCGATTATTGATCAAATATGAGCTATAGCAAGAGGATTGATTCAAAAACCAGTAAGAAGAACGAGGCCAACTAAGAAATCCACCATACTAAAAGCTAACCCAAGAAGAACCACGGTACAAATCCTTCACAACAAAGCTTAACAACTGTAAACAAATAGCCGAGGATTAATTTCGGCAATCCAAAGTCGAACTAAGAAAAATTTCTTAGAAGCGAAAACGAAATGAAATGAAATAACGGCCTCGAACAGAATCTAACAGACAGTGACGAGAAGCATGAACCCTAGAAAAACAAAATTGATATTCAATTGTGTTACCGAACGAATCAAGGAATCACAATAAAAGCTGATCGAAGGAGACAGAGATATTCGCAATCAAAGGCGTAATAACTCGAAACAATGGGGAGAAAAATGGATAAGCTACGGAGAAAAGCGAGGAAACTGAGAACCTGCAACTCTTGAAGAAGGGAAGTGCAAGTGGTGGTTGAAGAAGGAGGCATTTTCTCCCGCCGCCGGCGCCGAGTAACAAATTTGACGCTGCTCAGGAACCCTAGAAGGTCAAGGCTTATCTGGTTTAAGCGTGAAGATCCCGAGAGATTTCGTTTGAAAGGACGAGAGCAAATGCCGATTTTGGAAAGAAGGTTTTGGCGGTAAACTATAATTTTTGTATCCCTCTCGAAATTTGTGCACGGGAAGTCCAAATGTTTTCTTCTATAAATATATATCTAAAAATGTCGTAGAGAAGAACAAAACTTGATTTAATGCTTGTATATTTACGTTTAAATAGTATATACATTTTTAATGCAAAATGAATTTGTATTTTCTACTTTTTTTTTACAAAAATGCATTTTATTACGCAGCAATGCGACCGTTTCAGTAATTTAGGCGGTTGCCAAGATACTCTCTTTATTTTTTATATTTTTCAACGCAACACGTATAAATTTGTTTATAAATATTTTTGATAAGTATAAAAAATATTTTTTTTTTTCGGTAAACAAGTATAAAAAATATTCTTACATCAATACATTTTTATTTCGAATAGATATCGCAACAATTTTGTGTAAATGCACAAAAACTGATCAAAATATTTTAAAATCAACAATACTTAAATCCGTGTGTTGATGGCGGAGTAGTTGGGAATCTGGATTTTAAAACATAAATTTGTAGAAGTTTTGGAGTCGATTCTATTTGAGATGGATTTACGGCCAAAATATATGCTCACTTGATCAAAAATAAATATCAAACAATTCTTAATTTTAATTTTTAAATAAATAAAACCTTTTATTAATCGAGTTAGGGCGACATATATTAGAAAAAAAAATACCAGGACCGTAGATCAACAAACAGTTAAAGATTCTTGAGAAAAAGACACGCGAACCAAAAATTGTCAGTGCTCAAAAACTTTCTTAAACGTACACACTTTAACAATAACACCCATCTTCGATTCTTCTGCGCTTTTCTCAGGTTCTCGTTCTCTCCGCACTCTTGTGTTTGTGCCCAGAATTGATTATCCATCTGTTTGATCTTAATTCTTCTTACAGATCGACGGTAGATCCCGTGGCTTTTAATTTGATTCCCACATAGAAAATTAGATCAATTTCCCTTGCCGATCGCTTATCAAGTTTTCAAGTTTTTACTGCAATTGCTATTCTCTGTGTAATTTGTTCTTTGATGTTTGAGTTGCTTTCGATTTTGGGTCTGGGTAGTGTTAATTGTCGCTGCAGAAGTCGGTATCTTTCGGGTCACACGAAGTTGCGGGAAAATCCAGTTATAGAACTCCTCCATGCGAAGTTGTATTCTTCTTCTTCTTCTTCAATAGCTGATTGTATAAGCATAATGGATTTTTGGATATTTCAGGTTCACATTAGTTGCTAATTTGGGATTTTCTGCGCTTCTCTCTTCAAAGCAAAAATGGCGTCGGCGAACAGAGAGATGGCTGTCTACTGTTTCGACACTTTGGTCTCTCACTACAACAACGAAGAGACTCCACCACCTGCCTTTGAAGAGGCGAATCAGTACGTTTCTATGAACCTTTCCCCCTTTTGTTATGACATGCAACTTCTGAATCTCTCTCAAGTATGCGTTTTGTGAGGTTTCTCGCTTCCTTAGCATGAAACTCCCACTTGATCCACTTGATTAGCTCCCACTTCAGTTCTGAAGACTCTCGGTCATAATTTTTTTAGTTCTGAAGACGTTGGTGTGTCGCTTACACATGAATTTTGAATCGTTTATATCTTCTCTTGGTTTGGATTTGACTAAGGCATAAACGCTCGTCATCTCCAGCCGTTACTTGCAGGATTGCAGCTGTTCTGTTCTATAGTGAAACCTTTTTCTCTCAGTATTTATGTTCAGTAGTAGAACTCATGCTTAGCTCCCTCTTTCGTACAGGTTTATGTTCTGTATTCAGTATTTATGTTAACCATTTTTTTTTTATTTTCTGGATTTAAAATGTTGAATAGATGGATGGTTGATATATCCTGAAACACATGATCTTTTCTTACTCATAGTCCAGTGTTTTTCTTGTAGTCCATTGTTTGTGACCTGGAAGAAAATAGTGAATGGTGGGGAGCCTCGATTGCGTGGATGTATTGGTACACTGGAAGCACGCCGCTTGATCAGTGGCTTCAAGGATTATGCCTTGACGAGGTACTTACTATACCTCACACATTTTTTGTTTTTCGTTTTCAATTCTCATGTTATTTCCTTTTGCCAACTCACAAGTGCAACAATGATTTGTTTTTCATGTCACTGGTTGTAAATACACGTTTTTGTTTTATGTAATGTTGCAGTGCCCTGAGGGACCGTAGGTTCCCACCAATACAGCCCAAAGAACTGCCATTTCTGCAATGTACGGTGTCTGTCCTGACTGATTATGAAACTGCACAAGATTATCTTGATTGGGAGGTATTCTCTTCACTCTTCTGTTACAATATGTTATTCACCGTCTTAAAAGTAAAAACAGGAGCAAAAGTTTAGTCGCCAACAAAGAAACTGTTCAGTCCGCAGATCCTATGAACACTCCAATGTCCCTTCCCTCATATTGTATAAGTATTCCCACTCACATATGACTGCTCTGCTTTCCATATCCTAAACCATACGTATCACAGCGAGTACATTTAGTTTGTCGATTTCTTCTTATTTGTTGGTTCATCTTCCGCACCTTTCCTGATTTGACTATGAAGGTAGGAAAGCATGGTATAATCATTGAGTTTACTGAACCTGAGACTAATACAAAGCGAAGCGCTACCTATTTGCCTGAGGTGCCAGCTCATGAAGGTACCACTTTGATACAATATTTTTACTCTTTTGGAATTAAACTAATCTGTTAAATGCAGCGTTGATCTTCTGATATACACTAATCTTAACATCGTACGATTACATTTTTTTGTTTCGCAGGGTGGACAAAGATAGAGGCAATAGATTCGCTGGTGCGTAAAGCAGGATACAATGGTCAAATCACGGAGTCAGTGCGTAGGCGAATCCATCTAACACGATACCAGAGTACTTTATTCACCATGCATTACAGCGAATACCTTTCATACGTCAAGGCAACAAGGGGCCTTGTCCCGGCTATTAACGGGACCAACAAACCCGCCTCCGCCTTCTCCTGATTTGCACCATTAAACCGGGATTCGATTGATTCTGTTTCGGCACCTTCTAATTTTATCTTGCTATTTGTGATTCGAAATTGTCATGGCTCTGATAAAAAGAAGCTTCTTCAACAAGACTCCACTTGGCTGTTTCTCAATTGTAACATTAATTAAATCAAAGGAACCCACATTGATCTCTGTCTCAGTCTTATCCTCTTAAAGAAGGTTGACCCACTGGGATAGATGATTTGTTAATTTTCTACAAATAAAATCAGTTTTAGTCGGACTCTATATTAAAATCGCAAAAAGTCAAAAGCAAATTCGAATTTGGTTCATTTGGAAGGCTCGTAACCGTAAAATCTTGGAGAATGTAAACGAATACTCTCAGGATACACTCAACCATGCTTTAAATGAAGAAGAATCATGGAGACTAATGACTCAGCGTGAGGAGGTTCAAGATTCACCAACAGAGAGCCTTGACACTGTTGGAGGCACACACTTGGATGGCTCTTGGCATGAGATAGAGCAGTTAAGTGGACACGGATGGGTGGTGTCGAAGGATGACAAGATCTCCCTCTTTGGGATGAGAAGCCTTCAGAGGAGCTCTCCACCCTTACACGCCGAACTTGCCTCACTTCTTTGGGCAATGGAGTGTTTGATCTCTTTTATCCGGTTTATGACAGATTGTACTGATCTGATTGCAGTAGTCGATGATCCGTCAAAGTGGCCTGCTTTTTGCACCGGAGCTCGAGGACTTTAGATCTCTACTGCTTTCTTTTCCTTCTTTAAGTATTGGTTTTGTCCCTACGATTTCCAATTTTCGTCTTGATTGTCTTGCAAAAAAAACGAGAGCACGTAGTTTTATTTTCTCCCATGTAAGCGAATCGGTTTTCAATTGGCTCTCTCTCGAAAGTAGCTAGCTTTCCAAAGTTTAAATATAATGGGTTTTGGACTTTGGTGTCCAAAAAAAAACGAGTGCTTTAGAACTCAAACTTGGAGATTACGAAGAAGTATTAACTCTTTTTTTTTGTTTTCCTGTCCGGTTTAAGAAAATTCGGTTTATTTGACTTTATTTCACTCCCGTATATGCCTTTGGACGCAAACGCGATATTCTATTATCACCAATCAGATCCTTATTGTCTTCTCCCACCTCACTTGGAACATGTTTCGAACTCTCCGTCACTTCATTTCCTTGTATTTGAAATCTTCCGAAGCTACAGATAGATCTCTGGACACGAAAAGCTTAGTGTGTTTGGATCTCGAGTAGTGCGTATGGCGGAGGAGAAATGGGTGGTTATGGTGACGGCGCAGACGCCAACTAATATCGCCGTGATCAAGTACTGGGGAAAGAGAGATGAGGTTCGGATTCTCCCCATCAACGATAGCATTAGCGTCACGCTTGATCCTGCTCATCTCTGCACTCTCACCACCGTCGCTGTTAGTCCCTCCTTTGATCGCGATCGAATGTGGCTCAATGGCAAGGTAATCGCTTCATTTCCCACTTTTATCTCTCATCTTTATTCGTCTCTTAGCTTTAGATTCGCAGAAATAGTTCTCTTGGATTATGAGATAGACTCGGATTGTGAGTGACGATCATAGTGTGTACTGGGAAACAGCTAATTCAAAGTATTTTCGCTAGTTTCTCTATTTTGTCTCGACAAAGGCAATGTTCTTGTGATTGATTCATAAGAGTGATAGTCTCGTTGGTTTTGTTCATTGTCTTTCTTTTTGTTATTTCGTCCTAGTGTAGGAAATCTCCCTTTCTGGAAGTAGGTACCAAAATTGCTTGAGGGAAATTCGAAGTCGTGCTGATGATGTTGAAGACAAAGTAAAGGGTATCAAGATAGCCAAGAAAGATTGGGAGAAATTGCATCTACATATTGCTTCTTATAACAACTTCCCTACTGCTGCTGGCTTAGCATCTTCAGCAGCTGGTTTTGCTTGCTTAGGTACTGTGAATTTTCATGTCCCTTTCCTCCAATGGTGAAATGATTTTTTTCTAGATTCTCTAGGTCGATCTTTCTTTCTGAAAACAGCTCGCTGTAGTATATAACACCTGCTCAACCTGTACAGTATTTTCTCTTGCAAAGCTGATGAATGTGAATGAAGATCTAAGCCAACTTTCTGCTATAGCCAGGTATGACTTACGTTACTGAATTTGCATTTTTACCCTAACTGAGCCGTTGAGTATCTTCGGTGTTAATTTTACGTTCATTTATCCATGTAGGCAAGGTTCAGGAAGTGCTTGCCGTAGTTTATTTGGAGGATTTGTCAAGTGGAACATGGGAATCAAAGAAGATGGAAGTGACAGCGTTGCAGTCCAACTGGCAGATGAGAAGCACTGGGATGATCTTGTTGTCATTGTCGCTGTGGTATGGATCTTAACTATATTTAGCCTAGTTCATTTTTAGATTAGGCCGCAGATTTAATCAAATTCTTCATCTTCATCAAGTCAGTTTTTAATGAATTTTTTCCTACACTCTCTTACGTCTTAAATGATTTGAATGAAGGTGGGCTATATGAACAAGTATATTTCCGTGCTTTCTTTGAAACAGCGAATATTTTGTATCATGGAATGGCCAAGACAAGCTTGAATAATACGATCTGAACTCTGTCATAATACTATGCTTGCTTATCATTTCCATCAACCTGCAAAGCTTTGTTGTTCAATTGTTATTTTTTTATAAATCTTTTTCAACTCGTGTTACATGCAGGTTAGTTCACGAGAGAAGGAAACGAGCAGCACCTCAGGAATGCGTGAGAGTGTTGAAACAAGTTTGCTTTTACAGCACAGAGCAAAGGTATGTTCCCTTTTTTATGTTTGATAACAGTCTGTATCACCTAAAATAACCTTGATATGCAAGTGTTTCTGGTTATGCTTGCTTAACTTCAAAAATGATTTTTTCCCTCAACTTCATGCTCTGCTTTAATTTCTCTTTAGGAAGTTGTCCCAGTACGGGTTTTGCAAATGGAAGAAGCTATAAAGAATCGAGATTTCACATCTTTTACAAAATTGACGTGTGCAGACAGTAATCAGTTTCATGCTGTCTGTATGGATACATCTCCACCCATATTCTACATGAATGACACCTCCCACAGGTAATCTCTTTCATTTCTTTGTTTCTTTTGGCGGTCATTTGCTGCTTTTAGCTATCAACGTCGTGGTTTTGATCGCAATCCGCTAACTAATAATGCCAGGATAATTAGCTTAGTTGAAAAGTGGAACCGTTCTGTGGGGACACCAGAGGTATGTATGCTTGCTTGCTCCATTGCTCAAAAGCAAGCATTGAACTTCAAATGGGTTGCGAGACTAAGGTGTTGGACAGATCTTCTGATCTTAATCTCATTTCCCTGGACAGATTGCTTACACATTTGATGCTGGCCCAAACGCGGTCCTGATAGCACGAAGCAGAAAAGTAGCAGTTGAATTGCTGCAGGGGCTGCTCTACTGCTTCCCTCCTAAGCCTGACACAGACATGAAGAGGTGAGATAGGAAGTTTGATTGATTGAATTAACCATTTGCTTTCGCTGACTAAGAAAATGGTGTTTGGTACTTTGTATAGTTACATACTTGGCGATACATCAATTGTAAAAGAGGCAGGCTTGGAAAGAGGAGAGGTTCCACAAGAAATTAAAGACAAAATCGGAAGTCAGGATCAAAAAGGTGAAGTGAGTTATTTCATATGTAGCAGACCTGGAAAAGGTCCTGTGGTGCTTCAAGACCAAACTCAGGCTCTTCTCCATCCCCAAACTGGCCTCCCCAAATAACCATTTCTATGTGTTGTTGTTACTGCAACTCTGAGATTTGCAACAGCTTTTTTTTCTTTTTGCTTAGCCGGCTCCAACTCTGTCCTAAGAGAGTAGACATTTGAATCTTTTCTTAATTATTATGAGTTTACATACAATTCTGCTTCATCGGAAATATAAAAGCCTCTTCTTTAGAATAATCCGTACTTTTTAAACTGCGGAGAATGATGTCGCAGCTAAAGAAACTGGACAAATCACTACTAATATCATACGAAGTCAAATTCTTACAAAAAGAAGAGCATCAGATCATGTCCACGATGCCTACCAAATGCAGCTATTATTCTGTGCTATGCCCAGAGTAGTGTCACAACGATGAATAGCATCAAAGCCAGACCAAGACATATCCCAACCATTGCGCCGAAAGCCTGTCAAAAGCAATGCATCCACAGATTAAATCACTCTCATCATCATCTATATATGTATTACTCAGAGCAATTTTGGGTGCCTCACTTTTCCCTGACTTTCAAACTTGCATTTTACTGTAAACCACGACAATCCTCTATCAACAATAGGTGCAAGTGCGACTGCCCTGCTTCCATCAACATTCAAACAAGATAATGTGAAGTCGACAACAATAAGGAGGACACATTGTTATTAATTCTTTTATTTTTTGTTCCCACTGAATATCAAAGGATCTGCATTGTCTGATAGGCGGCAAATAAATTAGAACAATGTATCAAATTGAGAACTATAGAGAACTAACTGAGTAAGAAACTAATATCAGCAACTTACCCTCCTATTCTGATGAGCTTAGTAACTTGGCTTCCAGCCCAGACCATGGCCATCACTTTAAGAAATCTGCATGCAACACGAATCTTTCACATCCTTATGATGCTAGGAAATGCTGAACAATATTTCATACCTCTCAGCCGCAGCAAGATAACCCATTTTTCCGGGGGCTGGGGCCACATAAAACCTATATATATATATATGTGCATAATCGTCACTTTTCTAGCTCAAGTATGTTATGATGGAGCAAAATACACAGAAAATCTAGAAAGCTGAAGGCTGCTTACTTAAAAAGAGAGATATAACTGTATAATCAAATTATCGAACTAGTATCAATGTCGTGGACACAACATTGTCTACTAATAAAATTTGGCAGATAACATTCCATAGTCAGATTTCCTGAGCTGCTATAAGAACAGGGGTAATCTTAGTTTGTTGGCGCTAAAGCCAGACGTTTCTATAGTACTGATGATGAGGCATTAGACTTTAACATTCTTCCTAGGCTACGTTAGAGAGTTGATAGAACATCTAAGATGCTAAAACAGAGGAATACCCGAGCACACATAACAATTAATAAGGGAAAACTTCAGCCGCCTACGTACTCAAACATCAGACTGTAGCATATAGAAAAAAAGAGAGCAAATGGAATACAAATTAAGGTTCCATGATAGATAACAATGTCCTGTAGCTTTATGCAGAGCTTACGCTCAAAGTTCTATTCTACTTACCACACCAAGAGGAAAGCTATGGTGTAATAGACTGTATTAAGCAACCCATAAGACAATATTCCAGACACTCCATATCTCTTCAATTTCTTGAGAAGCCTGAAATTGTCGCAGCACAAGATTATTAAAAGGAAGAAATATATGTTAAGCTTATATTAGTTCCCCAAATCCTTCCTTGCAATGCAGATTTCAATCACATAGAGCAGAATTGAAATGATTATAGCTAACATTTGGACAGACCATATCAGAATTACAAATGAAATTTTCATGATCACCACAAAAGTGGAAAAGTCAAGTAGCTCAGGCAAGTTTTTTAACCAAAACCTACCACATAAAGAAGGAAGAAATACCAAAGCTGCAATTCTTATTGATAAGCGCCAACATAGAAGCATAGAAAAGTATACCAAATCAAGGATTTAGTATATATCACATACTCTTCTGAAACGAACGGGTTTTTCCTGCTGGTCCCACTCTTATCCAACATTTCTCCTAGAAAAGGGTAGAGAAAAGAAAAGAGAGAATATAGTGTCAAAACCCAAGTTAACAACAAATACGGAAAGAGGGATAAAAAGGCAAAGCCTTTGTGCAAGCCTACTGAATGTAGCAAGTAAAGAAGATACAAAGGTGTTGAAAAGTTTAGGATTTTTATAGTCCACCCAAAAACTGAGTCGTTAATTTACAATGTCAATATATGAATACCTTCATCAAAGGAAGGTCCAGCCTCAGCATCACCAGATTTATCGGAAGCCTAAATATGCACACATTCAAAAAACAAACAGACTAAGGATTCATGCAAAAGAAGTTACAAGTAAAGATGTAACACAAAGCTCGAATTCGAACAAATAATTCAGCTTAACAAGACTAGAAAGACTACAATAATTGACGATCAATCAAAGCAAACATTTAAAGGGAAAAAGACCAACATTGTAACTAAAGGAGGTAACTAGTCGGTGACTACGGTGGAGGACGGATTGAGTGCGGTTGCGATTGGCGGGGATGCTGAGAGAGGAGAAACCCAAGGACGCATCTGGAGTAGGGAGCGATAACTGGTGGGTGGGAACAGAAAAGGAAGATTAGTACTCAGCTCCAAAATTAGGGTTCATGAGAGCCCAGAGAAACGTACCGGCAGTAGAGAAAGAGCTAAACGGTGGACGCCGGCGACACTCATCCGCTCGCATATATCGCCGGAATGGATTCTCGCAACTGGTTAGTGACTAATAAATTTGACAATTATATAAAAAATCAATGTTTGTTTTGTGGGTCAAAAGTCAATAAAACTCAATTATAACTGATTTCTTAGTTAATAAAACAGTAGTTGTAACGAAAAAAAATCAGCGTATTCTATTTCTAGAATTATTATTATTATTATTTAATCATAACTGATTCTTAGTAAAAAGGATAGGTTTCTTGAATATATGAACGAAGCCACACCTCACGTTACGTTTCCATTAATAAAATCAAGCAACGTATTCAGCTTTCGCCTTTATAATGCAGCTTCCTCGCATAAAGCCCCAATAAATACATAAACAACTAAAAATGAAAGTCGTAGTTTCTCTTTTGTTTCTTCTTCTTCTTGTTTCTGTTTCTGATGCGGAAGTAACAATCCCAAATATAGGAAACTTCTTCGGATGCCTTCGTTATCAGAGCAGTCCAAAGTATCCGATCACTGAAGCCATTTATACTCCCAGTAACTCCACCTTCGTCACGGCTTACGTGTCCTACACGAAAAACAAAAGGTACTCAAACCCTAATGACACAAAACTTATAGCCATTATTGCTGCAAAACATGAATCTCATGTTCAGGCAACCGTGGTCTGCTCAAAGTCCAACGGAATTCAGATCCGTATCCGAAGTGGTGGTCACGACTTCGAGGGACTTTCTTACATCTCCTCTGTGCCATTTGTTGTTCTCGACATGCACGATCTCCGATCTATAACCATTGACTTTGCCAGCAAGAAAGCCTGGGTTCAAGCCGGTGCGACTTTGGGAGAGCTTTACACCAAGATCGCTGACGGTAGCAAAACGCTAGCGTTTCCAGCTGGCGTTTGCCCTACGGTAGGAGCGGGAGGACACATCAGCGGCGGAGGGTACGGAAATCTAATTAGAAAGTACGGAATCTCGGTCGATCATGTCCTTGATGCTCAATTAGTTGATGCCAATGGAAAGATCTTGAACAGAGCCTCTATGGGAGAAGATCTGTTTTGGGCGATTCGTGGCGGTGGCGGCGCGAGCTTTGGCGTTATTCTGTCTTGGACAATCAACCTCGTCGAGGTTCCAGGGACCATGACAGTGTTTAAGGTTAGCAAAACATTGGAACAAGGAGCTTCTGATGTTCTCTTCAAGTGGCAGCTTGTGTCTAGCAAATTGCCTCAAGAGCTTTTCTTGAGAGCAATGCCTCAAATCGAAAACGGAGCAAAACCCGGGTATAAAACCATCGCAGTTAAGTTCTACGCTCAGTTCTTAGGCTCAGCAAAGAACCTAATGGCGATTATAAACATGAACTTGCCTGAACTAGGGCTAAAACGTGAAGATTGCTACGAAATGAGCTGGATTAATACGACGACGTTTTGGGAAAATTATCCGGTTGGGACACCAACGAGCGTTCTTCTGGACAGGCCATCGACTCCGCCGAGAACATTGTTCAAGACCAAATCGGATTACGTCAAGAAACCAATCCCAAAAGAAGGAATGGAGAAGATATGGAAAACAATGTTGAAATTCGACAATGTGTGGATGCAATGGAATCCTTATGGCGGAGTTATGGACCAGATTCCGGCGGACGCTACCGCGTTTCCTCACCGGAGAGGGAACTTGTTCAAGATTCTCTACTTTGCGTCATCGTCTGACGCAAACGCCACAGAGGCTAATCTCATATTGATGAAAGAGCTTTACCAAGTGACGGAGCCGTACGTGTCAAGTAACCCGAGAGAGGCGTTCTTGAATTATAGAGACATTGATGTTGGAAGCAATCCTAGTGACGAGACGAATGTTGATGCAGCTAAGATCTATGGATCCAAGTATTTCTTGGAGAATTTCAAAAGATTGATGGAAATTAAAGCTAAGTATGATCCTCAAAATTTCTTCAGGTACGAACAGAGTATTCCACCTGTTCGTGCAAATATGTAACTCTTTTATATTAAAGAAATTTGATGTTTAATAAGTTACTAACTATTAATTACTAAAAAAAACATTTTTAATTAAAAAGTAAAAACAAATCACAAAAATTCGGTTAAAAGACGACCACCTGAACCGGAATCTTTAAACCACTTCAACACGCGCCTTTTTTACATTCCTCGATTTTATATTACTCTCTCTCTCCCACTTGTTTTCGTTTCCAGAGAAATCAGCGAGAGCAGAGAGAGAAGTCGAGAAGGAAGCAAGAAGAAGATTGGAGATGATGATGATGATGATGGAAGACCGTAACAATCTGAGCCTCGACGACATTGATCTCTCTCTCCTCCGCCTCTCCTCCCCACCCTACGACCACTCTCTCTCCTCCGTTTCTACTGAGATCAGCCCCTTGAAACGCTCCTCTCCTCTTTCCGACGAATCCGATCAGCCCAAACGCAGGAAAATTTCCCCCCAAAACCCAATCTTGATCACCTCTCCTCTTCGCTTCACTTACCCCGAAACCCAATCTTCCTTCACCGCCGGCCAAATCCGCTGTTCCCACGCAAGCCCTGTTTCGGAGGAGCAAGAAACGTCGCCGTCTGCTTCCAAGACTCCTGACGAAGAGGTTGTTATAATTAAGCATTTCTTTAATCTTTGCTCTCTTCTGGGTTTAACTACTAATCAAGAATTTTGAATTGGTTGTTTACTAAAAAAAAAAACAGACGATGAAGATGGTTAACAATCGCGTAGAAGAGATGAATCGCGAAGAGACTAACTATGGTTATGAGGTTCGGATTTCTCTGTAGCTTACGCTTTTCCTTTTAGTCTGAAGATCGCTAATGATTTTGATTACTAATGGTGAATTTCATCATAAAATTGCAGAAACGGCAAGAGGAAGAAGAAGAAGAAGAAGATGAAGATTGTGGAGAAGGGATGAGGATAGAGAGATCTGGAGATGGATTTATAATTAGATTGAAGTGTAGATGCCAACAAGCTTTTAGGGTTCTTTTCTCGGATCATCACCTCTACTTTAAGCCTCTCTAAGCTTCACTTGCGAGTGATTTAGAATCTGCTAGTCTCATTTGTTGCAACCTTTTTTCCCGTTTTTGTGTTTTTTTTGTTGGACTATGGAGTCTTTGTTAATTGGAAGAGAAACCAAGTGTGCAATGAGATGCTCAGAGCAAGAACTCGTTTTGTTTGCTGTAAGTTGTAACTGTTGTATTGAAGATTGAATGCAAAAGGTTACAACCTTTTTAGGAGATGTCATTGGGGTCAATGTCAAAACTTGTTTATATCCTCTGAATTAGAAAAGACCCAACAAAGAGACAATAGGCCTCGATTCGACGCCAATCGATATTCCCGAATTTTCCCCAATAAAAAAGTGATGCCTCGCAGAATATATAAAATGGCTTCGACCATCGCTTGAGCATCCCTGATGCGCGTAATCAGCTGCTGCACGCGCTTCCACGCGCCGTCGTCGATTCGTCTCTCTATAGTCCGCCGTAATCACCCGCAAACACATTCATCTCGCTGCCTCGGCCACGGCGTCAGTCTCTCTGTCTCTTTCTCTCACTCTCAATTAGATATTATCAACATTGTCCGTACAAACTTTGTCCTTTTCTCTCAGAATTGCTCTTTGTCCAACAATCAAATGGAACAGCCTGATCTAGTTGCCAACACTGTGATAGATCATCCTCGAGCTCTCACTGATAAAATAACCCTAATTCGTGACGCGGGTCCTTCCAAATTCCAGGTCTTTCCCTCTCTTTCCGGAATCTAGCTCGAAGTTTTTTTGCTTTCTCAAAGCTTAATTTGTGTTGTTTGGATCTCTGCGAATTTTGAAGGTAATTGCAGATTTCGATGCGACTTTAACGAGATACCGAGTCAATGGACGACGAGGCCAGAGTATGTTCATACACATTTATCTATCCTAATACTATCTTCTCACTAAACCAAATCAGTCAAGCTGAAACAACTTTTTGCTCTGCATAATCTGTGTATAGCCAGTCATGGCCTCTTGCAGCAAGGAAATGCAGAGTATGATGCTAAGAGGCAAGCATTATATGAACACTATCATCCTCTTGAGATTTCTCCTGTGATTCCCATCGAAGAGAAAACCAAACTCATGGAAGAATGGTACTCTTCTTATCGACCACATATATTGACATTTGCCTTGCCTTTTGATGTTCTGATTGGAAAATAATCTAACAGCTTTTTTTTGTACCAGGTGGAGTAAAACTCATGATCTTCTCATTGAGGGAGGTTTAACATATGATGCAATCAAGAAATCTGTTTCGAATTCTTCCATAGCTTTTAGAGAAGGCGTGATTGAACTGTTTGAATTTTTGGAGGTAAAGGATCAAAATCATGATCGCTGTTATACATACATGGTGAAAGAAACAACTATTAATTCCACCCTATTTGCCATCTGATTCAGAATTTAGAGATCCCAGTTCTGATTTTTTCAGCAGGACTTGCTGATGTCATTGAAGAGGTGACTCTAAAGAGTATTAGTTTAACTAGATTTATCTCCTTTTTATGTTGCCTATGTAATGAATATGCTTTTGCTATATTCTCATTTTTGACCAGGTTTTGAGGCAAAACCTTCATAGAACTTTCAAGAACGTCAAGATTGTATCAAACAGGATGGTTTTCGATGATGATGGAAGGCTTGTGTCTTTCAAAGGTATATTTGGTGTGTCTTTCATGATTTCATTTAAGCGCGTTATTCAAATTGACATTTGTGATATTCTGCTGGAAAACTGAAAATCTACATTGGTATCAATCAAATTTATATCTTGCGAGTATAAGCTAGTCTCTGCAACTCCAAAAAATACAGGGAAGCTAATTCACGTGCTAAACAAAAACGAACACGCTTTAGACATGGCTGCTCCACTTCACGATCAACTTGGTGTTGGCATTAGCGAGGAAGATGAAGACAATGCATACGTGAAACAAAGAACCAACGTTCTGCTTCTAGGAGATCATTTGGGGGATCTGAGGATGTCTGATGGTTTGAGTTATGAGACTCGAATATCTATTGGATTTCTGTGAGTTTTTTTTCTCTCTTCCATCTCCTTTTTCTCTGTCTTCGATCTCCTCTCACCATTTTTATTTCTCCAGGAACGATAACATCGAGAAGAGTCTGGAAAGCTACCGCAAGGCCTTTGATCTTGTTTATCTTGTAAGTCGCATAAGCAGTTTATGTTGAACATATAGATGATCTGAATCACCTGAAGAAAATTGCTAATAGAGATTTTATGTTTTGTGGGTCTAAAAAAGAATGATGCACCTATGTGGGGAGCTCTCGAACTTGTTTCTCAGTTATTCTCAACAGAAGCGAGTTAGCTGTGATGCCTGTGAGGAGCGGCCACGTTAAGTGAAAGACTCTTTCTTCAGTTCATGGAAACAATTTAAGTAGAATTTCTATGTTTTGCTTTAGATTATAAAGTATAAAATGATCATTATTGAGAGAGTTATAGCTCTTAACAAATTAAACTGATTTATTTATTTATTTTATTGATACATAATAGTGCAATGGTCATATCGAAACTCTCCCGCTTACTGATCTCGCTCATGAATCCTAGAATGGCCATTTCAAATCTGGTTACTTGTGATAAAATTAGTTGGAGAATTGTTTACGTCTCTTTGTAGAATTGTGTTATCTTTTAATGGATTTCATCGTTTTATTTTGAGATAGTAAACATATACAATCCTAAAATATTTGTAGCACGCCAAAACGAAAGTGTAAATAAAATGAAACATCCCAAAAGTGAAGAAAATAAAAGAAGCAAATGGTACTAAAGTCATCAATGCCCTCTTTATGTAAAGTGTAGACTAGAGAAACAAAATGTAATATGTAGCATTGGAGTCTCATCCAGAAACATCCTACTATAGTCAAGTACAAAGATATATGATAAGCGAGAAACCGATTCACATCCCCCAAGATGGACTTACAAAGCTCTAAGCATATAGCTTTTGGTTCTATCAGTCGCCAGACACAAAAGCCTTCTGCTCGTAGTACTTTTTCTCACTAGCTTCCTTTTTCAAATTACGTTTCTGTAGAATGCAGAAAGATTTTGAGTGAGACATTGGTCAGAGTGAAGCAACAAGAAGAAGAACGAGCAAGAAAAGCAACTTGCCTGATAAGCTTCATGGTTGGCTACAATCCTCTTGATTATGGTGGAAGTTGTGATATCAAGAGGGCTTTCTAGAATTTGGAATATGCCCATGCTGATTGGTACAGCATACGGATTATCTTCCTCCTGTCAATTCATCAACCACATCCTTAGAAAATTCCGATCTTTGTCTTTTACAAATTTACTCATATCTGAATCTCGTTTTACCTTTTGGAAATCATCGCTCTCGGCTACTGTCCCATGAACCACCAACGAAATGTCAAATGTTGTGATCTGCAATATCCAAATCATTGTCAAAAGTAGCTTTGCATGAAAGCCATTCGAGTATTATTAAGTAAAGAGCAGGGAAACTCACCGTATCTTTTGACACTTCCCATGGAGCACCAATTATCACCTCATCTACATAGCGGCATGCCAGAACACTTAAGCTCCTTTCATGGAGATTCATGATTGGGCGATGCGCTCCTCTTTTAGCACTGCACATCAACGTATAATTTGGTCAGACGAATTTCACCAATTAAATTAATCAATCCTCATAACACTTGCGAGTACACGATAGAGAAAAGATAACGAAATAACAACTGAAGGCAATCACAATTAAGCAGTCTGCCAAAAATGAGCTTTTTAAACCTGACAGTCTGGTCATTATGTATTCCAACAAGAAGAAAGTCTCCAAGCTCTCGAGCACGCCTGAGAATCTGTACGAATTGATTTAAGTCAAGAACAAGAATCGACATTGGCAGAATAAAGCTGGATAGTCGCTCAATAACACTTAGGAAATTCTAGTTGGACCAGTCGACAAACATCTAAGATATGTATCCATATGTAGTTATATATTAGCATTCAAATATGTCGACAAAACATACAGGTCCTGGCCAAATCATTGTCAAAATCAACTTACTATACCTCAACATGGCCGGCATGGAAAAGATCAAAAGCACCATCTATGTAAATTATGCGTGCATCAGGTCCTGGCCCCTGTCACCATAAGCATGTATTTTTTATAAACGCCAGATACAAAATGATAACTGGTAGAAGTACATGTATGCAATACATAAACTTGAGGAGAGGACGCTCTTTTACCTTGCCATTGGAGAACTGAACAATCCTGCGGGAAGTAGGAAGAAAATGTGAAACGCGAGTACCAGCTGAAGAACCTCCGTCCTCAAACTTTGGGCTGTTATGTCCATGACTAAATTGCCTTTGCAGAGAGGAATGACTATGACTGTCACTAACGGATCTTTCTCTTACACAGAGAAGCATGCGACCTACACATGCATTGCGAATTAGAAATATGATGTAGATCTAAGCCGTCATGGACCTGAATTACAAAGAAGTGATGCACTCTGTGTCTCCCCTTAACAGAAAAAAACGAAAAACTTTCCTCTAAGCATCCTGAGTTGAACAAATACAGTTGATGCGAGCTAAAATGAATCGGAAGGGACGATGTTCAGTTTACCAACGATATCGGTACTGGAAACTCCTTCGGTGCGCTTAATCTGCTTGTAACGACCAGCCTTCTTAGCGTGTGCATAAGCATCGGTTCCATCGGGAAGAACGCAAGGATCGTCCCCATGGATGATGTAATCGATCTGGTACTCATCGAACAATTTCTTCATGAAATCCTCCGTAATGGCGTAAGGAGCGTCCGATATAACTTCATCCACCCATTTGACAGCCTTCACCATTGTCATTCTGAAAACCACGAAATCATAATAAACATACGGAATTGGATATACGAGGAACAAAGAATTGGGATCGAGAGAGACCTCTCATGAAGAGGCGTAACAGGAGGTCCCTTGTTGGCTATGATTTCTTCGTCGCTGACAACGCCGACCACCAATTGGTCACCGAGAGCACGAGCTTGTCGCAGGGCGTTGCAGTGCCCGTAGTGCATCATGTCGAAGCAACCATCCATGTAGACGCGAACAGGCTTCCGTTTTCTGAAGCTGCCCCACGGAGAAACCAAACCTAAACCTAACCCTAAGCCTAACGGAAGCTCACCTTTAAGGAAAAGATGGAGGAAAGAAGCTCCGACGGCGAAGGCAGCTCCTCCGAACAAACAACTTCCGACGATCTTCTCTTTCTCCCAAACCATTTTTGTTTTAACAGAAATTATCACTCTCAGATCCTTTCTCCTTTTTTACTTCACATTTCCATATGCCCCAGATCTCTCACAGACGTTGTTCTCTTTGGAACTAGAGACTCGGAATCGGAATCCTATTTTTCCTTTGCTTTTATTCTTTTTTCCCTATTTTCTCTAGAGCCGGACAAAAACACATTAACCGAATCGAAATTGGATGGTTTTGGGTTGGTTTGGTTAAACATAAGAACCAGTTCAGTTCTATATATTGGAATGATCGGTTCCGGTTACGAAAACTATGTTTCGTTTTCTTTCTGAGTATCTGTAGTTTATAAAATTGGATGAGATTATCGATCTTGGCTCATAAATTAAATTACGGTTTGTGGTCTAATTTTTGTTTAGAAATAAAATTAGAGAACTTGTGTATACCAAATCTGATAATTGTAAGTTGTAAGGTTCCATATTTATTATAATGTTATTTTATTTTATGAAATTGAATAACTCATAGAGATTTCTAACTAAATAAAATGGTCTGATATTATGACAAGTTTCAAATACAGAAACTGTTTAATTAATGGAAAAATCAGATCTCTTATTATTATTACAAGAGGTTATTTGTTTGTTCTAATTTATGACTAACTTGATGATGAAGAAGATATATAAGCTTAAGAACAAGAATGAATTAAAGGGGGAAAAAGTGTCTGAATACAAAAAAAACCGTTAAACAAAATATTTTGTGGTTTTGATATTTTCAAAACAAAAGTAAAATAAAGTGAATTACAAATAGTTCTTATTTATTTGATTTCAACTTCTAGACAGCTGATATAACCGAAAACCGAAAACCGCAAACCGAATGAAAGGAAAGAATGTCTATCAATCTTCCCCTCCCACGCTTTAAGAACACGTGTAAATATTGCAACAAGCATTTGTTTCGTGATCCTTCATGTGACACCTCTTGCTTCACTCAGCCTTCTTCCTTAACGTAAGATGCAACTACCAATGATCCAACTACCATAGTCTCACATCCATAACTTTATGGCTTCCCATCTTGTTCAAGCCAATGAAACAAAAACATTGGTCTGTTATCTCGAAATCACCCATTACAACAACCATTAAACTCTCCTCTCCTTGATGTTCATGAGTATGATAAACAATGATAAAGAGCTTATATCAGAAACCATAGCATCCACCCCGGCCTATACGAAAGAAACATAATAATTCAAATTAAAAAGGATTGTGAATTTGTGAGCAACCTCAACAACATGGAATCTCCAATCTCCTTTTAAAGAAATTCAGTAATAGACAAAGAGATACCATAATCAGAGGGATGTCCGCTTGGCAGCTTCCAAAGTATTGCATAGTAGCATGGCGATCGTCATGGGTCCGACTCCTCCAGGCACAGGAGTGATAGCCGAGGCAACACCTAACGCTTCCTCATAACATACATCCCCAACAAGACGATAACCATGCTCACAACTACTATCCTGCCATATCATTTTTTTTTTTTTTGCATTTTCACATATCACAACATGCTCCAATGTCTAACAAGAAACAATAACAAAAATCCCAAGGAACAACATTTGGTCTCTACATTTAAACTCTAACCTAATAGCAAGGGCGTAGAATCCAGTTTAAGGGTTTTGCTGTATCAGAATGGATTTCATGATATTGTATAGATTTTTGATCAGTTTAGGACTACTTTTAAAATAATTTAATTTTTACCTCAACCGGACATGTTCCTACATCAATGACAACTGCTCCAGGCTTCAGCCAACTTCCACGAACCAGATTAGGTATACCCGCGGCTGCAACCACTATATCAGCCTCCCTAGTAATGTGCTCTGGATCCTTTGAAAAAGCATGCACCGTGCTTACTGTAGCGTCATACCTCTACCCACGAATGTCAGCAAAGACATAAATGCATAGTTAATACCCAAACCGAAATGATCAAGCATAAGAACCCTATTGCCACTAACTACAAAAAAAACTAATACCTGCAACAATAAAGACATTGGCAGACCAACGATGTTGCTTCTTCCAATCACCACAGCATTTTTTCCTGCTATTTCAACACCTGCTCTGATCAACAACTCCACACAGCCCTTAGGGGTGCAAGATACAAATAGCGGCTCCCTCCCTCTCATTGCAAGATTCCCCATATTTAGTGGATGAAACCCATCAACATCTTTCTCCAGTCTCACCATATTCAAGATCTTTTCTTCATCAAGATGCTGTACAAGATATCTTCCATTACATGATGGTACTCAAATAAAAAAGAAAAAAGGAACTAATTAAACACTTAAATGAAAGGAAGTTTTCTCCTGAAAAAGATATCCGCAAGAAAGATTATTCAGATGTTCCATCACATAATATCGTAGGTAGGTGAATTAGATGCTCCACCTACCTACGATAAAGGAAAACTCAAAAGGAATTCTTTTTTGCAGAGTGTGCATGTTCTATGAGGTTGGTTTCAACAAAAAAGGTATGAAACAAAGTAAACACAGAAACTTGACCTCGTAACATAGAACTCATCTTTGACATTAACAACACTAACATCCAATGTGATGATTCTTATCACAAAAAAAATGTGAAACATACCTGGGGCAAAGGAAGCTGCACAAGAACCCCGTGAATGGACGCGTCTTCATTGAATTTTGTCAAGACACTGATAATTTGTCCTTCAGTACAATCCTCAGGCAATTCAGTCAAAACAGATTTAATACCAGTTTCTTCACAAGCTTTAATTTTGTTCCGCACATAAGTTTGCGAGTCTCTTTGTTGGCCAACCAAAACAACGGCAAGACCAGGGACTTTTCCAACAGCCTTTTTCATCTTCCCCACTTCACTAATAATCTTTGTTCTGATTTCCTCGGCTATAACTTTACCATCTATTACCACAGTCTTCTGTTCACTATCTGTAAGAATGCATACACACACAACAAATAATATAAGTAGAGATAAGAAGGGTACAACTAAGACTGCATAAGTTAGCTCATACAATTAGAAAACTTTCTTGTAATATATGAGAGAAGATAAATCCATGGAATTGCAACAAACACTAGTACACTAGAGGAGGGAAGGAGTTACCAAAGGGCACAGGAGGTGGAGAATCAGAGTAAGGAATCCAATTTTCGGGCAAGTCAAGGGAGACAAGAGGAGGAGACACTAAAATGGAGCTTAGGCAATGCACTTCCCTCGTTGTCAAACGAATAGTCTTATTATGCGCCAAGGCCAAAGCTTTCCTCGCGATCAATAACATGCTCAAAATGAAAAGTAACAGTCGCTGAATCACATGAAACCCAGAAAAATCATTGAAAGAAACCATCTCAGTCAATGTAAAAACACACAGACCAGACAAGAGAATCTTAGACAGAATAAGCTTAAACAATCAATATGAAAGTGAATAAATAAAAGCTTAATCTTCCATAGTTTGATCCTTTAAACTCATCTCCTTCATTACATTACATCCACACAAACAAATAATGCACCAGATTAAACCTAAAAGGAACAAAGATTTTACGAAACTATCACAATTATCTTCTTTACTTGGCGAAACACTTCGTACATAACTTCTAAACAAAAACAACAGAAAAAGAAATCGGAAAATAGGAAAATACGTAAGAGGAGGAGGAGGAGAGATTACCAGTGTATAAGCGTCAATGGCGTTGACGATGACGAATATCGCTAGGCATCCCGGAGTTTTGGATTTTATCGGGGGACTTATAAACGATTTAAAAAAATTAAAAAATTAAGTCGCCTCCGTGTGAAAAAGACACGTGTCATGATCTGTAGATAGATCTTGCAAGTGGGCTGAATAATCAAACGGCAGATACAGTTCCACACGTGCGAAACAGAGTTGAGTGTATCTCTTCCTTCCCCTACCAAGTAGCAAAAGCAAGGGAAAGGGACGATGCGATCGGGCAAAGTGCAGCACTTATAGTTCTGCATTCTGCAACACACACAGAGCGACGAAGAGAGAGATTGAGGCGGAGAGAATTTGGCATCGTTAACGAGAGAGTGTGGATTGAGTGTAATCGAGGAGTGAAACATCGTTGCCGACGTTTTGGGGATCCAATGCGTTCGTAATTTGAAGGCATTGATTCAATCTAAATCGGAAATATGAAAAGCGGAGGCGGTGGAGGAGGTGGTGGAGGCGGCGGCGGGAAACGCCGGTGGAAATTTCTGGTTATTGGAGTTTTGGTTCTTGTTATCCTCTCTATGTTTGTTCCTCTCGCTTTCTTGCTCGGCCTTCACAACGGCTTTCACTCTCCTGGTATCTCTATCTCTTTCTCTCCCTCACACTCGCTTTTCTCCGATCTCTGTTTCAGATCTATCTCATCTCTCCTCTTTTTCACTTTATTTTCTTCAGGATTTGTCACTGTCCAACCGGCTACTCCTGTAAGCATTCCGTTTCTTTCTGTCTTTATTGTTATAAGTAATGGTTGTTGTTTGATTTTCTTCTTACGCTCTTTCTTTGGAATCAGTTCGAGAGCTTAAGCAGAATCAATGCTACCAAACATTCCCAGGTATTGTAACTCTCTTTTGATTTATAAGTAATGGTTGGTGTTTGCTGTTTTTAATCGTCCTTCCTCGCATCTGCAGAGAGATCTATCCGACCGAGTCGATGAGGTTCTCCAAAAAATCAATCCAGTTCTTCCCAAGGTTGGTCCTCCAATTATCTCCCTTTTGGGTTCCACTTGTTTCAGTGTAGATTTAAGGCATCGACTTGTTCCATTTCTGTACTGCGCGGATGTCATCGTTGGATATAGATTAGTTGTTTTTGGCACAAATTATAGATCTCTTCCTGTACCCGTAGATTAAACCTTTATGATGGTTGGAAACCCTTCATTATCTTACACACTGCTCTTAACTTGACACACATTCAGAACTGGTCTGTATATGTTTAATTTTCACTTCTACTGGAGAATGTATTCTGTTAGACTTATTGGCATTAATGTTTCACATCTCGTCTTTCCAGTGATGTAAAGATGTATAGGCTTTGTAGTTTGATTACTGATAACAGGGCTATCTGATCTCTTTGACCTAACAAAAATACATGTGTATCAGGTTTGCCACAGTACTCCTGCATAATGTGAATGCTAACATTAGAAAAAAATATTTCTGGCCCAACAAATCAACTAGAGGTCAAGAGGCTGTTTGTTAATCACTTGTTGTATCTTTTGTGTGATGTTGCTAAAGGGGTAGAAAATTTAGATGAATGAGTAATTTTTTTGTTTGACTTTCTCAGGAGACTGGAAAGTTGAAATACCTCCATAAATTATGTTGCTTCATGTATCTCAACTTGTAAAGAATTGGTTCCCTGGGTGAGATGGTTAAACTGTTTGTAACAATTTTTTTTACTAACGTTTTGTTTCTTGTTTCACATGCTAGAAAAGCGACATAAACGTGGGTTCCAAAGATATGAATGGGACAAGCGGCAGTGATTCTAAAAAAAGAGGTCTGCTTTCACTTTCTTTCCTCTCCCATTATTTTATTTTGATTCTGATTCTGATCTGCAACTTCACGTCTGGTCCCTCAATTAATCTGCAGGATTACCAGTGTCCCCAACTGTTGTTGCCAATCCAAGCCCTGCAAATGTACAAACAAATTAAGTGGTTTCTGTAGTAGTCACTTTTGTATATCTCACTAATCGTCTAT
Source organism: Kernera saxatilis (assembly GCA_900406395.1). Taxonomy (NCBI): domain Eukaryota; kingdom Viridiplantae; phylum Streptophyta; class Magnoliopsida; order Brassicales; family Brassicaceae; genus Kernera; species Kernera saxatilis. Next base: position 103,772 of record OVAY01000045.1, read on the forward strand.
AGTTAACCTTATTCTGCCTTATTCCGTGAACAGAAAACAAAAACCGAAGCCTCATTCAAAGGTGTTCAGGGGGCAATAGCAAATGCTGATGAAACTTGGAGAACATGTGAAATGAAATATGGGAGCTACTGCCTCTGGAGGGAGGAAAATAAGGAACCGATGAAAGATGCTAAGGTGAAGCACATGAAGGACCTGCTATTTGTGGCTAGGGCATACTATCCAAGTATTGCTAAAATGCCTTCTCAAAACAAGTTGACTCGGGATATGAAACAGAATATCCAAGAGTTCGAGCGAATTCTTAGTGAAAGTTCAGCAGACGCTGACCTTCCACCTCAGTAAGTTCTTTACCAGTTTGGGTTTAAGCATATTTAACTGAAAGTTAGTTCCTTACTGGAAAAGATCTTGTTGGATGCTGGTCACATGAATCTCTCCTAGTTTGCAGTTAACCGTGTCTGGACATCCTGTTTTCTAGTGGTTTACTTGCTTTGAGACGTATTATGTTATAGAAAATCTTAATCATAACATTCTCTCTTCACGTAGTCAATGGACAGCACACCCAGAAATACTTCTATTTTGAAGGTTTAAATGTGCAATATCTTAAACCAACATAAGAATTAATAAACTAATGTACTAGATGATAGGAGAAATTCCATGGATGTTGTTTGTTCTCTTTCTGGAGAAGCTTTTATGTGTAGAATCCTCTGCTAATTTCCTTTAACCGTACTTATTGTGGTATCTATTTCCACTGTTCTGTCAGGGTTGACAAAAAGTTTCAGAAGATGGAAGCTGTAATTGCAAAGGCAAAGTCTTTTCCAGTCGACTGTAACAATGTTGACAAGAAACTGAGACAGATCCTGGATTTGACAGAGGATGAAGCTAGTTTCCACATGAAACAGAGTGTGTTCCTCTACCAGCTTGCAGTACAGACAATGCCTAAGAGTCTTCATTGCTTGTCAATGAGACTAACTGTGGAATACTTCAAGTCAGCTTCACTTGATAATGAGGATAGTGAGAAATTTTCAGATCCATCATTGCTTCACTTTTTTATCATCTCCGACAATATACTTGCATCGTCCGTTGTAATCAACTCAACGGTTTTACACGCAAGGGTATGTATTGAATCCAGTTTTCTTTACTTTGTATCTTTTTTCATGCAGTCACAGAACCCGTATTTCTAATTCTTGGTTGGTTGTTGATGTTTCAGGAAAGTAAAAACTTTGTTTTCCATGTACTGACAGACGAACAGAATTACTTTGCGATGAAACAATGGTTTATCAGGAATCCCTGCAAACATGCAGCTATTCAAGTAATGAACATTGAAAAACTCGAGCTGGACGATTCTGATATGAAGCTGTCGTTGCCTGCGGAGTTCCGTGTGTCCTTCCCCAGTGGTGACAATTTGGCGTCACAACAGAATACAACACACTACTTATCCCTTTTCTCTCAATCTCACTATCTTCTTCCCAAATTATTTCACAAGTTGGAAAAGGTTGTGATTCTGGATGATGACGTTGTAGTCCAGCGAGACCTATCTCCCCTTTGGGACCTTGATATGGAAGGAAAAGTGAATGGCGCTGTGAAGTCCTGCTCAGTGAGATTGGGTCAGCTGAAGAGTCTGAGGAGAGGAATTTTTGATACTAATGCTTGTCTCTGGATGTCTGGCTTGAATGTCATTGATCTGGCTAGATGGAGGGAATTGGGTGTTTCAGAAACCTACCAGAAATTTTACAAAGAGGTCTGTTTCCGAAAACCCTAGAAGAGAAATTGGGTGATTCTATATGTTGACTTAATTTATCTTGTGCAGCAGATGAGTGGTGGAGATGAGTCGAGAGAAGCAATTGCATTGCAAGCAAGCTTGCTTACATTTCAAGACCAAGTTTATGCTCTCGACGACAAATGGGCTCTATCAGGGCTTGGTTATGACTACTACATCAATACCCAAACCATAAGAAACGCAGCCATCCTGCACTACAATGGGAACATGAAGCCGTGGCTTGAGCTGGGAATCCCACAGTACAAAAGCTATTGGAGAAAGCATCTGAATCGGGAAGATCGATTCTTGAGTGACTGTAACGTGAATCCTTGAAGACTAAGAAAAGTACACGGCCAATGCTGTAGAAGCAGGTCACACGCAAAGAAAAGATTTAGAGTGGTGGTTAAGCGACATCTCATTTTTTTGGGGTAAATAAACCCGAATGCATTGCAGGAGAAATGCTGAAGGGGAAAGAGCAAGCAGAAGTGGTCTAAAAGTGATAGCAAATTGATTTTAAGAGACATGATGACGATGATTGAAAATCAGCTTTGATATGATTATTAAAAAAAAAAAAAAAAGAGGATGTGAAGAAACTTTGATGTTGTATATGATTTTTGGCAAAGAGGTGTGCCATTCTTTTCCTCTCGTTGTTTTACCATTTGTCATGTGTTTCTTTTGAATGAAAAGGCGATAAGAATTTTATCTATTTCTCTGAGTGAACCAGTTCACACTTCACAGGGTTTTGTTGGATAGAATTTCAAAATTCTCTCAAAGGCAAAAGACAAATCGACTACAAAACACTCGACCCCGTCTAGAGATTGTTTACATTTAATGTTTTTATGGAGAATTTGGCAAGATTTTGGAGAAATATATATTGGTTACAAAAGATCTCTAGAGAGATATCAGTAATGATTAGAAATAAACATGTAAATGGATTCATCGATTGAAATCAAAGGTCTCTCATATTTAAGGATATATTACTTAAAACCCCATCATTCACATAACACCCATTTAATGATGACGTACAAGGTAGAAGGATGCAAAATGAGCATATAAAACATACTAAAAGCTAAAATGAGGAATCAGATTTGGTAGGAAGACAAAGTTAGGCTGTATTGTATTGTATTACATCTGCATGGCATTGAAAAGACAGCAAGAGAGAACATATTCTTCTTCAAGTGCAGAGCGTAATTTTCAATCCATTAATTGTTTTGGTGAAAGTGGGACGCGTCTTACCTCTCACAGGTCGTAATCACTTTTTTTGTACATATGACGCAGAAACCGCAATCTTTTTGGTTTTTAAACAAACGATAGATAGATAACGAAAGGAATACAAAAATATACAACAAGTCAACGTAAGCGGAACATTCATTATAACAATGGACGTGGAAAAATACCACGAGGAAATTATATTAAATTTTAATGGAAAAAAATATTAGTGGAATTTTGTTGGTTTTTCCTTTCTCTTCCCACCGCTAATTGTTTCTCCTCCACACACTTTCGTCTTAAGCTTAATTATTTATAATGATGATATATAGTGGTCCTCCTTCATCATATCATATTTAAACCAAGGATTGGTTCAAAACTCGATTTCTTTACTCATTTTTAATTTCATGTCCATGTATGTTTGAATTTTATTTTATTTTATCTATTTGAACTTTGCTTTCCACCCGTTCTTATCCTCCACTAGATTATCTTTTCCTCGAGTCCATGGTAATAATTCAGACATTGATTTCTATAAAAATATATTATCTGGTATTTAAAGTATAATTAATTGGACAAAGAGAGCTCATATATAACCAGAATTGGGATTGGGACCTGCGAGAAGTTGATCCACGAAGTACTCTCTCAAATTTGGGATCAAGAATAAAATATATATTGATTATCATAGAGAGTAGACATATATCTTATTTTGGGTTAAATTATGGAGAATAATGTAGAAATATTAATATAAGAAAATGAAGAATATTGCATATAGAAACTCCCCTTTTCCATTATAAAAAGATGCACTCGAAAGGACGATGGATTATGGCCCGTAGGTTTTCCTTGTTGTAGATTCTTTTTGTTTTTTTTTTGTTTTTAGACAATAATATTCTCTCAATTTTGTTTGTTTAACACCACAATAATATTCTCTATTTATAATAAAAATGTAAGGGAAAATAAAGAGAGAACGATAAGAGAATGAAACGATTATAAATAAATGAAGCTATTTCAGTCTACAAAGTACCAAAATACATATAGAATAAAATAAATATAAGAAAATGTTCACAAAACGATAATATATATAAAAAAAAAAAAATCATATTTTAGACGTAATTTGTAATTTGCCTTGATTAAATACTTTGGTTTATCAGTTTTTAAAATGTTACAATTGCCAACAATATATAGCAATCGTGTTATTTTTGTAAATTTCCTTAAAATCTCGACACAGGAACTAGAGTTAGTGTGATAAATTTTTCGATAACTAGAGTTAGCGTTAGATTTATATTAAACATGAGACCATAAGCTATTTTGTAGGTCCAACATTGGGCAGAGCAGGAATCAAAAAACAAGGTTCCTATATAATATTTTGTTGGAGTTTAGGTGAAATTAAAACCGGTATTATAATATTTGATTATAGAAAGGAATCAATTAATTTATATTAATGCATTAAAAAACTGACCTAAATTAAAGACTAGATATCTTATAGTAATAGAGTGAAAAGGACATATCTATAGTGGAAAACAAGAAGATGAGACCATTCTTTTCATTAGAGCACCACATTCTCTCTTTCTACATTTGTATATATAAACACACATAGACCTCTTCTCGTTTGTCCAACAAACACAGATCAACTCATCTTCTCCAACAAGAATCATCAAAACTCCACCCAAAAAAAAGGAAGAAACACATAGAAACAGAGAATCAAAAAGGAGATGACAAAAGTTCACCCAAAGTTCCCAAACACTTGCGACGAGATCTTATGTGATAGTAAAGCAGCCGTCGTTTTAACGGTGTGGAAGAAGTCCCTTCTCTTCAACTGCGATGGATTCACAGTTTACAATTCCAATGGAGATCTTGTCTTCAGGGTCGACAACTACATGAATTGTTCAAAAGACAACATCGTCCTAATGGATGCTTCCGGCTTACCCCTCCTCTCCATCCGCCGCAAGGTACTCTTTTTTTTCTTCTCTATTTGATAACCTAAGAGTCTAAGTACAGAACCGGATAAAACATCTATTGTGGTTAACCATAATTGAAATCAAAGTGGAATAACTCGAACCTAACCTTGTGGATCCATACAAAGAATATGAAACTAATGTTAAATTTCCTTCTTTGTTAATTTACTTGAACAGAAGTTGAGCCTGGGAGATTGCTGGATGGTATACGATGGAGAAACAGAGAGAGACCCAATATTCACGGCGAGAAAGAACGTTAATAGAATAACAAACAGGAGAAGCTTGGCGTGGATTAGCGCGAAGAAGACGGTATTGTACGAGATAGAGGGATCGTACGGTCAGAGAAGCTGCAAAATATTGGACGAGAGGAGGAATAAGAAGAAAACGGCAGAGATCAAGAGGAAAGAGGCAATGATCGGAGGAGTTGCCTTTGGAAAAGACGTATTTAAACTTATAGTTGAATCGGAGATGGAGCCTCGTGTGGCCATGGCATTTACCATCATCCTCGACCAAATGTATCGATCTTATAATTGATTTTTCATTGTCAAGCTTTGTAAAGTATATATTAGTTCCCTGCCTTTTTGTTATGTAATTTATGCATGTGTTCTTATATGTAAACACATGAACAGAGACATGTTCTTATATGTAAACACATGAACAGAGACAAGTTTTTCTTTCGTTTCGATTTTTTGTCTTGATAGTATAAAAATGCACTAGTCAACTATCGATGGAATTTTGAGCGACGGATCAACAAAGGAGGCGTGGTAGATGCTGATAAGCCTGATATTTTTACAAAATTGTGGGTCGGTAATGAAAGTTTGATGTTGACTTAAGAAGGAAAAAAAAGAAAAAAGTGATAATTAGTTACTTCTTTATCGCTAGCTTAGCAGTAGCTTTTGATGAAACAATCTGTAACAAAAGCTTTGCAAATTCTAAACAGATTTGCTAAAAACACTTCTGTTTGCAAATTCTAACGTGAATTAGAGTCAAATCAATATCAAAATTTATGTCGAAAATAAATGACATAGATTCTGCACATTACGTCGTGCCTAATAGTCAACGGCAACGCTTGTCTAGTGGAGGATCCCTTCAGTTTTAAAATTGAGTCTAATTAGCAAAATCACGATTTTGTTTCTAAATATTGATAATTGAATTTTTGCGTCGTAATTTCGATGTGGCACAAAACTTAACACAATTTTTATACTTGCGTCGTAATTACAAAATCAAACTACAGAATATGGAATTGGCGCTAAAAGCCTAAAACAACGATATCACTTTCTTTTCTTTTTGTAGAAATTTGGCGTTAAAAATTTAATAATTAAATTTGGTGTAATTTTTTTTACGAAACTAAAACCTGGCGCGAACTTGCGAATTAAATTTTGGTGCCGAATCGCAGTATAAGAATTAACTCTAAAATCATAATTTTCTTACGGCAAAATCAAGATTTAATACCAAAATAACAAAATCGTAATATCATGGGTTTTCTGTAGAAATTTGCTAGTATTCCCTTATACTATTAAAGCACCGAAATTGCAAAATCGCCATTAGAAAAACAATTTGCAATCATTAAAAAGAAGAAGAAGAGATTTTAATAATATCCTAATACAGAAACAAGAGCAAGCCTAACTTTGCTATGATATTTTCATATGGTTCCCCTTTTGTGCCAGAGAAGGCCCACAGATTCAGATTGACACTCAAATTTTGAAAGAGAGAGAGAGAGAGAGAGAGAGAGAGAGAGCCAAAGACATTTGGTGGATTAGCCATTTGCAGTCTCAGTCCATGATTCTTCTGCCCTAAATCTTCAAGCTCATGGAAGGAAGAAGGATCATAGCTAACCCTAGACCTTGCAGCGGTAGAAGAGTTGTTGCCAAAAAGAGGTCTCGTCCCGATGGATTCGTCAATAGCGTTAAAAAGCTTCAACGCAGAGAAATCTCGTCCCGTATGGATCGAGCTTTCTCCATTAGCACCGCTCAGGAGAGATTCCGCAATATGCGTCTCGTGGTATTTGTCTCATTTCTCTGTCCTTAATTGCGTCTCAAACTCCACCAAATGTCTGCTCTTTTTTTTTTCTCGCCTGAATTTGAAATGTTGAATCAGGAGCAATACGATACGCACGATCCCAAAGGGCACTGTTTAGTTGCGTTGCCCTTCTTGACGAAACGAACCAAAGTTATCGAGATTGTCGCTGCTCGGGACATTGTCTTTGCGCTTGCTTATTCTGGTGTTTGCGCATCTTTCAGCAGAGGTACTACTTTTCGCGTCATCTAGTTCCTTCACCCAATCCAACATTTTTGCTTTGTCACTGTGCTTTGATGCTGACATTTTTGACCTTTGGATTTGTCTATTTAATTGCAGAGACGAACAAAAGGGTTTGCTTTTTAAATGTTAGTCCTGATGAAGTCATCCGGAGCTTGTTCTACAACAAGAACAACGATTCTCTCATCACAGTTTCTGTTTACGCTTCTGACAATTTCAGCTCTTTGAAATGCAGATCCACTAGAATCGAGTATGCCTACTCTTGTATTGGTTGTGTCTTCTTAACTTAGTTCTCAGACTCTCTAAACGAATGTGTTTTTTTTGCGTCTACTGTTAGATATATTCTTAGGGGTCAAGCAGACGCAGGATTTCCTCTTTTTGAGTCGGAATCACTAAAGTGGCCAGGTTTTGTAGAGTTTGATGATGTTAATGGGAAGGTGCTGACATATTCTGCACAGGACAGGTATTTTCTGGTCTTCATTACCCGAACTGCGTTGACTTGAAGTTTTCTCAACTGAGCCACATACTTGCTCTGCAGTGTTTACAAGGTGTTTGATCTGAAAAACTATGCCATGTTATATTCGATATCGGATAAAAATGTCCAGGAAATTAAGATCAGGTGACGTTTCTACATCTGCATTTCCCTTTCTATGTTTCCAGTTTGCAATTGTTGAAGTGAATTGCTTCTAAGTGGTTTTGTCTACTTGATTGGATTGGAAGACTTGTTACTCTAACTCGTGCATGTATTTTTACCTGCATCAGTCCAGGGATAATGTTATTGATTTTCAAAAGAGCTACAAGTCATGTTCCTTTGAAGATTCTATCAATCGAAGATGGCACCGTTCTCAAGTCCTTCAATCATTTGCTTCACCGAAACAAGAAAGTTGATTTCATTGAACAATTCAATGAAAAGCTTCTAGTTAAGCAGGAGAACGAGAATCTCCAAATACTTGACGTGAGTGATATTTTCTTGTTTCAAATTGCTTTATATATTTGTGTGTTTTTATGTTGCTAATAGAGTTTTTGTTTTCTGAAAGGTCCGAAACGCTGAGCTGATAGAAGTTAGCAGAACTGAATTCATGACGCCATCAGCATTCATATTTTTGTATGAGAACCAGTTGTTTCTAACATTCAGGAACAGAAATGTTTCTGTGTGGAATTTCCGTGGAGAGCTTGTGACGTCGTTTGAGGATCATCTTCTTTGGCATCCAGACTGTAACACAAATAATATCTACATAACAAGTGATCAGGATATGATCATCTCATATTGCAAGGCAGATACCGAAGAACAGTGGATGGAAGGAAATGGTGAGCAAACTCATCTTCCACCCTTTGAATCAATAATAGTGAAAGTGGATATGTAAAAGTAGTCTGATTTTGTTGTGCTTCTGAGACATTGTTGTGGTTGTGGTTGATGCAGCGGGGTCGATTAATATAAGCAATATCTTGACTGGGAAATGCTTAGCTAAAATAAAAGCAAGCGATGGCCCTCCAAAGGAAAAGGAGAGCAATAGCGGTTTGGGGAAGTCCAAGCAAAGAATAAGTGCTGTTGCTGAGGCTTTGGAAGACATAACTGCTCTATTCTATGACGAAGAACGTAACGAAATATACACCGGAAACAAACATGGCTTTCTCCATGTCTGGTCTAATTGAATCTACTCATCATTTGTTTGTGTAGATTAATAGCTATGGAGATCTCTTTTTTTTTTTTTTTTTCTGTCAAACTGGAGATCTCTCTCTATCTTGGTTTTTTCTTAAAATTCTGTGTAATGTTATTTGTAACATACTAGTCTTTGAGCAGCAATTGTGGTTGTAATGAAGCAGGCACTATTTGGGAGGATTCGGCTCCCATTTATGTACACTAATATGATTTGTCTGCTTATGAGAATTAAATCTGAGCATTTAAATTCGTCTCTTTGCTGCAATTTGTCATCTAATTAGCAATTTAGTAAGTTCTGGAACAAAATTGGCCACTTTTAAGAAAAAAAGTTCACTCTTGCTGAACACATAGCATTCTCTTCAAGTGGACAAACAAGCTTTTTCAGTTTGTTCTGTAAAAGTACAAATCTCTCAAACACACAATAGATGAGACACTGGTGTGGTAATAAATAACAGAATGCTAAAATCACCAAGATGATGATTGATGAGCATTTAACTTCCAAACTCCAAGCAGAAGCCTGATCAGTAATACTGGATTGCAATTTGCCAGACGTGAACGTGATGAGAGATTTTTGGATCAGACAGGTGCGGCTTCAGAACTGAGATTTGTCAAGGCTGTCAAAGTAGGGATGGTCGAGAGCTGTTTTTGCTGAAACTCTTTCAGCTGGATTGTACCTCAGCATATTCTGGATTTGTTCAAAGGTTCAAACTTTAAAGCTCACTCAAAACAAATTAATAAATTATCATCAACTATAAAAACCCAACAGAAAGAACCTGAGAAACAGACTGACTTTTAAGCAACAGAAAAGAGCAAGTATGCAAGAGATCACAGGGAAGATTTAGAAGAGCATACCGTGAGAAGATCAACTCCTTCAGGGGACAGAGATGGAACAGCACGTGATAAGTCTTGCGGCTCCCACTTTGGATACACATGCCAATCACGCAGAGCCATTACACCCGGCCATTGCTGCTCAGTGGGTGTTCCTAGCAATCTCCAGGAACCAAAAAGAAGCATGATTAAAGATACAGTCTATATATTAGATTGGAGATAGAGAGAGCCACATGATCCTAAAACAGTTCATGAGAACAGCATTCTTTTACACTGGTTCCTGTATCAGTCATTGATATGCACACATAATAGCATCAAAACTATCAATAAAATGAAACAAGGTACATCCAAACAAGAAGCAGATACCTGAAAATATGAAGCAATTGCTGAAACTCGGAATCACCTGGGAAAAGAGCTTGCCTCCGAATCATCTCGGCTGCACGTTTTTGTGAATAGTGAGAAACAGCAACAAGGCAAATAGTAGAACAAAAGACGCATTCAAAGGGTCACAAACGAAATAAGTGAGGAGACTGACCAAAGATGCATCCAACAGACCAAATATCAACAGCAGTGGAGTAATGAGTAGAGCCAAGAAGAACTTCAGGAGCTCTATACCAGAGAGTAACAATCTCGTGAGTGTAAGATTTAAGAGGCACAGTGAAAGCACGACCAAGACCCAGATCAGCGATCTTAAGGATTCCTTTATCCTTATCCAGAAGAAGGTTCTGCGGTTTAAGATCACGGTGAAGCACACCGTGGCTGTGACAATGAGCCACGCCTTTACAAAGCTGAAACATTAACCGCTGCACAAGAGAAGGCTCAAGTGGCCTAGGATTGGAACCTTTCCTATGCGAATCAATGAATTTCTTGAGATCAGTATCGAGATACTCGAAAACGAGATAAAGATTGGACTTTTGGGAGTGCGAAACAGGTGGCGATGGAGAAACCGAGTCCTTGGATTGAAGAACATGTTCGACGCAGAGGAGTCGAACAACGTAGATTGACTGAGACAGCATCTGGAGAAGAGAAATCTCACGAAGAGCGGTCGGGGGTATACCTTCTTCGTCCATCTCAAGCCTCGTCTTCTTCAAAGCAACAAGCTTCCCAGTGCTTTTCTCCATGGCCTTGTACACTTTCCCATAAGTTCCTTCACCAACCTTCTCAAGCTTCTCGTACTTGTCCATTTGGTGGAGGAGATTGAAGAAATTCGGGAAAATGAAGAATGAAAGACGATGATTTTGCTCTGACTTGTCTCTTATAATAAACCCTAAGCCCCTTTTGGATTATAGATCTGATAAGCGCCTCTTCGCTTTAACGTTAACATTGTCCGAGACAGTTCCACGTGGCCTCTCGTTTCCCGCTCCTTTGGACTTTGAATTTAAGCCCAACTATTCTATTTCTATTGGTCGTGTAATTTTTCAACTTTTGTTACTTAAAATATACTTCAACTTTCTTAAACCCGATATTCCGATAAATCGACGTAAACAGTTGATGATGGAATTTCGATGTTGTTTGCAACGTGAAAATCCTCAATGGTGACCCTAAAGAGCCATCAAATATCGTAGCAAAAAAAAAAAAAGAGCCATCAATGTTCACCATCTCTCTCACACGATCTTGTTTCGCTATTTCTTGTAGCTACAAATTTCTTGAACCAATCAGCTATAAAATTTCCGTTAGGTAGATTTTTCTTTGTCATCATTGCTTGATTATATTGAAGTTACGTCTTGGCTTTGATGGATTATGGGGGAATTTCTTAAAAAATAGTTAAAGATGGAAAAAAACGAGGACTCATGTTCCTAAGGCTTCCTAAACGAGGACTACATTCTATGTCAAACTTAAGTAGATTCATGCAGCGAAACAATGATGTAAAGTATGTAGGACCGCAAAAAATCCGAATAAGAAAATTACGAAATAAACTTTGAGAAAACGATTTGATAAGAACGAATAAGGTAGAAACGAGCCTGCGGAGTCGAGCTTAGCTCTTTCCGTAATTCTAAAAATCGCCCGCAGTGTGACGGTTAGATACGATTAAGAATCTCAGGATAAAACCGCAGTGAAATTGCTTCGCTACACTCGAAACAGAGTCTACGAACTAAGTAGATACGAATACTCTCGAGACACTAAAGAACTTACGTTTAGAAAGAGATTTGCTGGAAGCTTTCGTTTTTCAGAGAGAAAATCGAATCAGGAAGAATGAGATCGTAGATTTCATTTAACCGCAACGAGGAGCAGTTAAGAGAAGCGTGCGGAGAGAGGGAGAGATCGTGGGAGAGATTGTGGCCGAGAATCTCGGAGGAGATCTTTGACTCGGTTGAGTCATTATCTTATCCGAAAATTCAACCAAAAACCGTAAGTATTTGGGTCAAAATATCTCATAGAAATTCCTTCCAAAAATAACATTGGGCCTATAGCCCAAGACCCGAGCCCGAGCCCGAGCCCGAGCCCGGCTCGGTTCGGCGGCGGCGCGCGTGTGGTCTTGGTCCATCCTCTCTTCCATGCACCATGATGCACTTAGCTATTTGAACTAATGCATGAGTTCAACCCTTTATATATAGAAGGGAAAACTTCTCCACTTCCAATGTGGGACAAATTACATTTGTTCCCTCATTAAACCAAAGGCTTTGACATTAGCCAAGCCCAATTTCTCATTCAACTTATCCACAATTTTTGACCAAAAGTTTTAACACTTCTTGGCCCATAAATTTGTTCCAACAAAGTAAACATAACACTCACTACGTTGTGGTTCCTTCGTTCCATTCTTTTGGAATGCTATCCGTGCTTGCCGACTTTATGTAAAACAATGAAATGGATCCAACCAAATTAAAAACATCCCTTATCCCGAATATGATACAGCAACAACAACAACAACAATTTATTAAGTTTCGAGCTCGCCCCTCCTGGCAACCGGACACAAATTTTAGCCTTGGAAGAACCTCCTAAGTGCCATACTGAACTGCAAATCATCTCATAGACTCAGTTCCGAACTAACCGTATCTAGCTTCTTTGAGTTTTAGTTTTCAGCAAGTGCAATTCTGATTTGAGCTTCAAATAATCTTTACAACGACATCCTCGTGTCATCTAATTGTTGATACGTTGGCAATTATTTGTGCCACATGTGCCAACCGATATAGGATTCCAAGAACCCTCATTATCTCGAAACCTTGCATTGGAATATAATCTCCGGGCTCTTCTCCGAGAAGACCCCTTAAGGCTAAAGCAACTTTGAGTCAACCCAACACGAGCGTCCGTCGTGTTTTTTCTTAGCCAAATTATGTTATATCTCCACCGGACGAAACATACATCTAAAACTTTCCAAAATATAATGAATTTGGATCCCAACTGATAAATGTAGACCACGTCCTGAAATAAAAAAAAAAAAAGACAAATCCGATCAGAACAGTCATCATAACTGATGAACAATTTTCTCTCTTATCGTATAAAAAAAATTTTAAATACGCAATTTTATTTTAGAATACTAAATATTTAACATAATAAATAAATAAATAAAATACCACAGTAATGATGTTTTAACTGAAAGAAGTAATATTAACAATAACAATTTGTAAATTAAAAAAGAAAAATGGATTGAGATTTGGAAAATATTTGACCATGATATCTATACCAGTCAAAAGAAAAGGATAATTTAACACCATTGACAACATTGTAGGATTAAAAAAGAAAAGAAAAAAAAAACATGGGACTTGGGAAGGCTCTTGAAAATAGAGACCACTCTCGTTTCTCAAACAACCACCATACAAAAACTTGGACAAATTGCTCAACACATTTATCAGCAGTTATTGTTATTAATTAATATAAAAGGAAATATATATGTCCAGCCCAAAAGACAGCTCTGATGAGCGATTGCATGGTTGACACGTGTTCTCTTTTAGCGTCGTTAGGTCTACGTAGTCACGCACACAGACCAAAGTTCCTCTACAGTCTTTTAATCATTTACTATTTATTTATTTTTATAATCAAACGGCGACGGTTGAAAATAACAAAATAACTTCATTTTTTTTCAACCTTTGTAACAGAGAGATCCACGCTGTCTCTAAAAATTTAGCTGATTTTGTCGGAGTTAAAAAGATTTCATTTTTCCCAAAAGATGAAAAGAAAATCAAATTATTAAAAAAAGAGAAATTTCAGAGAGAAGAAAAACAAAAAAAAAGGAAGAAAACAAAAATAAAAATAAAAAAAAGTCAGGCGTCTTTCTGCAGAATTCACATTTGGTGTCTGCTGGCTTTGTTTCTCTCTCTACTTTTCGTTTGTGCGATTCCATTTCCTTCTCGCTCTGTACACGCTTCTAGAGAAGAAGAAATTCAGCACAAAACCCATGTCTGGTTTGTACAATAACTCCTCTTACTTCTCCCCTGCTCGAGCTGCTTCTCCTCAGATTAGAAGCACTCCCGAGATCGACAGGTATGTCCAAAACGCTGATTTCACCTCTCTTCGACACACTTCTTTTGTTTGGTTTTATTAGGAAACCGATCTGTCTTTCGCTTCTTGCTCGAACAGCTCTCAGTACTTGACGGAGCTTCTCGCCGAACATCAAAAGCTTACACCTTTTATGCAGGTCCTACCGATATGCAGCCGCCTCTTGAATCAAGGTTTGTCTTTTTTCACTCTTTTCTTGATTTGATTCGGATCTATGTTTTCTTTGTTTCAGTTTTCTCCCACTCAAGTGTATATTCAGCTCTTATCTTCTTTTTCACCAGATTGGGATGAGTTTAAGTCATAGATTTTCTTACAAAATGTTCAAATCAGTTAATCTAATATATTAATTCAAGGGAGTGAGATCAAGTTAAATGGTCAGATCATTGCTTGGGTGTATGGAGATGCTGTAGTTGTTGTAGTTGTGACATGTGCCTTCACTGATTTGATGCTTCAATTGGTCTGATTGAATCAATGTGTCCAACATTACCCTACTTTAGAACTAGCCTTAGTGTCAAGTGCTCTTGTGTTGTTGTTGTTCATACGAAGCTATCTTGATGTGCAGAGATGTTCAGGGTATCTGGAATGATGTCTAACCAAGGATTTGGCGATTTTGATAGACTCCGACACAGAAGTCCCAGCCCTATGGCCTCTTCTAATCTTATGTCTAATGTGTCTAATACCGGGCTAGGCGGCTGGAACGGCCTCTCTCAAGAGGTATTATTATCAACCTTTTAAGTTAACCATCCTCTTTCATAACACTTGCTCAACTTTCCCGAGTATTCATATTAGGGACTTCGTCAGTTACACAATTGTATAGTTGGTGATCTGATTTAAGCCCTGTTCTAGGGTCTTACCTTTCATTTACAATGTGTTATTTTAAGCCTGCCTGAGTACTAAGAATCATTTATGTTAGCTTTTGTCTTTCACAATGTTTCACCAAGCTTGTCTAAAATGTGATTATCGACCTTACTTGTGCTTCTTTTTAGCATTGTGAGATAATCTAAAACACTCAGTTTCTTACAGAGACTTAGTGGAACACCTGGAATGACAATGGATTGGCAAGGTGCACCAGGAAGCCCCAGTTCATACACTGTAAAAAGGATATTGCGTCTGGAGATTCCAGTAGATAACTATCCTAATGTGAGTACTCAGGTTTTCTAGTATTTTTATTTGTTTCCTCACCATTTGCAAATGAATTAACGACAACATTTCTGAAGTTTCCATGCTTTTTTCGGCTGTTTTATCAGTTCAATTTTGTTGGAAGACTTCTCGGCCCTAGAGGCAACTCGTTAAAACGCGTTGAAGCTACCACAGGCTGTCGTGTGTTCATCAGAGGGAAAGGGTCAATCAAGGATCCCGAAAAGGTGAGATCCATGAATTTTTGGGAAGTCGTCAAACACTTTCACAAATTAACCACATGTTGGCTCCAAAATGGTGCTGTGGCAATTAAAAGAGTATTGAGTACCATGTTGTACTCGCTCGTTATGTCTTTGAATGATGATTTTCCTCTGTTGTTTTTTTGGGATAAAATGTAGGAAGATAAGCTAAGGGGAAGACCGGGATATGAACACCTGAATGAGCAGCTTCACATCTTGATAGAAGCAGATCTTCCAGCCAGTATCGTGGAGATACGTCTGCGACAGGCTCAAGAGATTATAGAAGAGCTACTAAAGCCTGTGGTAACACATATTTTTCCTCCATTATTTTCAATTTTTCTTCAATGAAATTTGTTTTGGTATCATCAGTACAAGGCATTAAGAGAGTTGTCTCGTCTTCTTGGGGGGATTAAATTGAAAGGCCACGTTTTTATTTTAGGTTCTTCCGTAGTTTTGCCCATTGGGACTTTATACTTATTACCTGTAGGGCCTCTCGCTTTTGTCTCAACGTTTATATTTTAGTACCCACTCTTTGGAGTTTGCGGTTAGTATTCAATTATGCAGACATGTGTGACCACAACACCGGTCAAAGCAGCAATTGGTGTAATCACAAACGCCAAAAATAAACCATGTTTTTTTCAAACACTTCATTGTTTTGTCTTTGATCTATATACTTTATTATTATCAATCACAAGCAAAATATGAAAAATAGGACTCCAGTAATATAACTTTGTTTTTTTTGGGGTTATAATGAAGGACGAGTCGCAAGATTTCATAAAGAGACAGCAGCTGAGGGAACTGGCGTTGCTAAACTCAAACAACCTGAGGGAAGAGAGTCCAGGGCCAAGCGGCGGTGGAAGCGTTTCGCCTTTCAATTCAAGTGGTAAACGCCCAAAAACAGGATGCTAAGGAGCGTTTTGTTGTCTCAGCCAGGAGCGTTTAAAGGGTTACTTCGACCAAACAAAAAGTACATGTCTCTGCATACACACAAACACATGTGTATATTTGGTTTTGGCCAGTAGTGGCTGCAATGGTGGGTGGTGGTCAGTCAAAGGCCTCCCTGGTCTCTCTCCGGTGAGCGACCCTGTGGCTTTCCTTCTTCTTTTCTTTATTTTTTATTTATTTTTGTTTTATTCGTCTTTATGAGACGACTTCAGAGATTCATTACAGATTATTAAAAAAGATTCACAAAAAAAAAAAACAAAGAGATTCAAGGAAAAAAGGTTGCGATATATAATATATATAGAGGGGAAAAGATGTGGGTGGGGAGGGTGGATTGAAATTCTTATTGTAAAAACAAAAACAGAAACAAAAAAAAAAACATTTATTGGATTGATTCTTCTCGTTTGATATTGTAAACTTTTTATGTAAAAGTTTGGTTATCTTTTTATTTGTTTTCAAACATTATATTCATATTATTATTTTTCTCTGTCAACTATATACTTTCTCTTTGTCTATGTAAGCTTTAAAATCTGAATGGTAAAATATTTACTCATGCTCTGTAAAAGAATTATTGTAGAAATCAGCACAAGTTGGAATGGTCTAATTTGTCATTAGTTGAGACATTAGCCTTTTTGTTGTGTATTTGATTGGTAGAAAATGGTTATAAGTAAAATTCTTAGGGAACAAAGTACATAGGATTAGGAATCTTGAAGGTGCGATTCCCTGAATATTCTCCTTGCAAGTCACTCCATTGGTCGCCTACATTGCCCCATATCCTGTAACCTTCTTCCATCATTTGCTTTCTGATTCTTGTTTTGTATGTTGTTGCGCTTTCTTTTTTGTTTTCTGCTGTCCTGCAAGTCGAATATTTGTCCACATTATTATGAGATACCTACTTTATTCCTTTATTTTTATTTTTATTTGTGTTGCTTCTAAATCTAAATGTGACTTTATATCTTCGAGAAAATGTTTTTAAGTCAAGTAAGCTTCCTTTACCTCATAATCAACCTTTCATAACCAATGAAGCCTTGAGTATGCAAATTTTCTTGTGTCGCCTGTCGAAGGGTCTCTTCATCTCTGCCGGTTACTAGGACAACTTTGAAGCCTGTTTCTATCAGTTCATTGAACAATTCAAGAACAGGTTGTATCGCTGGCGACCCTCCTTTCATCGCCCATGTTCTAAATCCGGTTGGATCATAAGGGTCGCATCTACACGTTAACAAAGAGAGCATACCATTAGTCACATTTCTTTTCTAACTTTTGGTATCCAAGAATGAGAATCAAAACATGTTAAATTAATCTTCTCTTTGTCTGTACTCAAACTCATGAGCTTAAAGATGTAAGCTAGATTGGTTAAAAGTAGTCATAATGTGAGGAGAAGGAGGAAAAAAAAACGTGTACCCGTATCTCTTGAGCCGATAGTAAAAGACGTTTGAGAAGCAAGTATCATCAACATCCAAGATCCATGCATCCATGCCATCCCCAGGAAGGACTATCTCATTGACATATACCTTAATCTGTTCCACAATCAACTCGACGTCTCTGTCATATTGACCAGCAAGCATATATACCTCAACGTAACGCATACATTGCAGAGGAACGATGCGCCACGCACGTACATTGTTGGTTTCTATTGCTAGTCTCCAGCTTAAGCAATAGCTAGCAGGATTGTTTCCATCCATCGGCATCCATGGACTTGTGCTGGTTACCACTGAGGAGATTGTTAGAAAGCTGAGAAGCAACGTCTCTCTCTTATACTTCTCCATTGCTCTTGATTTTTCTGCTTTCTCTATCCTCCAGGTCCAGGGTTTCTGCAAAGATAGATAGAGATCATGAAAATGCTTATTGTCAATTCTAGTGACTAGTGAGCGATAAATTGGTTGTATTGAGTCGATGGTGAAACAAGAAGACTAATAAGAGGAGAAAGTAGTGATACTTGAAAAGTGAAGAAGAGTGATAATACCTGTGATGTGGTGGTGGATCAGCTTAATTAGTGTTCTCGTCGTGAGAGGAGATGTTAGTTAAAGAGTGGTATTTAAAGTGCTTTGGTTCTGGTAGAAGATGGTACTGGTTTCATCCACTAAGTGTCACCATTTTCTGAAGACCAACTTATGAGTTATGAGGTATGCAAAAGTAATATTATATAAATCCATTAAGTCAAAACCAGCAAGCGCACAAATTCACGAACACACATCTTATATATGCGCCACTACTTATATTCTAACACTTTCACATATATATACCATCCTCTACTATATATATTACTAATAATACAACATTCGCATTTTACTAAGTGGCATCATATCTTTTAGTTAGTATATAACACTAGGTGGATGAGCTAACTAGCTTTATATATATATTTATGATAAACCCACTCAAATTAACCACTTTCCATGCATGGTCAAATATACCAAAATTTTAGGGTTTCATTTGAGGTTTTCTTGAAATAAGCTCGATAATATTCTGGTTTTGGTTCAACTGCTTAGTGTGTTGTGTGTTTTCTAATTGTTACTAGCAAATCGCCCAATTCATGTAATATTATAGACAAAAAAAATCGTATAGTTTCTTAGCTAGGGCCTAGGAGAGTCGCACGGGTAATTTAATTATCAACAAAATTAATGAGTGGGCACAAATTTGTCAAACCAAGAAAAACATGGACCGACTAAATAATGGATTGGATGCTGACAAGGATTGGATTGTCATTAATTTTTGTCAACAGAAAAATGGAAGACACGTAAGTAGTCTAATGGAAAATGTAAAGGACAACAACTAATGGAGCTAAGAGTTGTCAACACTACTAAATTGGCAATTCCGTTAAGAGCTTGTTCCTTTAATCATAAATATATTTAAAAGAATAGCCAATGAGCTCATCTCATTAACGCTCCTTTTGATATCTTTTCATGTCCTCCTTTCCCTTTGAAATTTTCATAGATTTGAATGCCACTCGCAACACCTTCTTTTTCCATCTGTTACCAATTTTTTAAAAAACTTTTTTGAGGGATGCTCCCATTTTGAACAATAAAACTGAACTGGTTTACTTTAATTAACACACCACTTATATGCCAGTCCCAAAAGAATTGTTACGAAGAAGAGTATAACATCTCACTATGAGTTCACAATATACCAATTGTATCATAAACATACAAAGTCGACAAGGAAATTTACAGGTTTTGCAACCAATGGAATCATGAGATGCCATCCCGATAGCTATTGGATTGGAAGCAAGATGATGATCACTCTTCGGGGCTAGGATGGATTTTTGAATCCAAAATAAGAGAGACGACGATCTTGTTAGAGTAGAGGAACCAAAGGCGCAACTTTTGAGCATTCGGAGTTTAATTTGAAACGCATTATGTTTCCTAAATCGATCACCGTCTTCATTATTTTCTGTTTGAGATGATCTAATCATCAAAATAACCTTGAAACCAGTATTGTGACTCTTTTTTTCCACGTTATTGAACCAATTATATGTTTTTAGGGATCATTTCTTTGGTTTCATCTTTTTTTTTTAACTAGATACAAAACCGCGCATACGCGGACAATAAGTTTTTTTTTAGACTTAATTTGTTATGTTTTAAATTATAGTTTGAGATCGCATGCCAATATATAAGTAATAACAAAGTTTTG
>OVAY01000046.1:0-21433 GCA_900406395.1 Kernera saxatilis
TAAGGATGAATGTGGAGTGTTTTTCACACCTCATTTAATATAATGATATATTTAATATTTTTTTTTTTCCAATTATAAGATTTTCTCATATTACTATTTAAAAATTTAATATTTTTAATATTTATGATTATTTATATTTTGTAATATATTTTTGGATTGGTTGAATATGTTTAATATTTTGTTTTTTTGTGTAGAAACATTAAATAGTAAATAGTTAATATAGTTTTTTAAATCTCGCGCTTTTAGCTAAAACATTTTACATATTGGAACGGAAGGAATAATAAATAAGAGTATCTGAAAAATATGTAATAGATAAAACTGTAGGGAACATTTAATCATAAATAAAGCTCTATGCGAAAAAAAAAATGATGAAATGAATAAGGAACATTGTAATGAACCAAACTATAGGGTGACTATGTCAAACAAAAGTTCAAGGATAAAATCGTAAGAAACGAAAGTACAAGGATCATTTGTAATAAATACTACACGGACTATCTGTGATAAACAAAACTGTGTATTGAAAAAGCTATACCCAGCCGTCCCGAAACGGCTCGGCTCAGGAACATATCAAGTACCCGTATTTGAGGAAATTGCCCCAGCCTAAGTCATTCCCTTCCTTGTGTTGGGGATTTTGAGAAATGCCCATCAGATGCTCGACGAAATGGCTGAAAGGAAAATTGGCTTCTTGAACAAGTATTGACATCCGGGTATATATGTGCGTTATGAGTTGATGCCGTATTGTCACTTTCATCTTTGAGATCTTTTCATTTTTCAGTTTTCCCCCATTTTTCTTGAAGGATTTCTCTTTCAATGTCTAACCTTTATTCATAACTTTGAAGAATCATAACCCTTTAGAAACTTTGTAGATTACTGAGGAAACTTCTGCAAATTAAGCGACGATTTTAGTGCTTGAGAATTGAGATTATGATGAGAAACTGTAATGGCTGAATATGAGACTAAGTATTGCCCAGCTCTTAGCTGCTGGTGGTTCTCTGTTTTGAATATGATGTCTGCCTTACTCATCTGAAACTCTTTTCTGCAGTTTTTTATTGTGTTTTGTGGAAGCCATTGACATATTCTTGTTTAAGCTTGCCATGTTTTTAAAAAGAGTTTGACTTTCTTGATCAATTGTCAATTGTGTTTTGATGCATAGACCTCTTTCAATCTATATTTTCGAATTATTTGCTGTACGAATTGGGCAAAGTTTTGATATCCAAAAGGAGAAAGTCCAAAGCCGAAGGGTTGACAACGATTAAAAATTCAGGTAATTTTCATATTCTATAATCCTATATAATTGTTTGTTCATGGCTTTCGAATTCATAGCTGTCCTTACAGAACGTTACTTACAATAGATTAGAAAATTCCTAGTCTTTCTAGTTCAAGAGAATAATGATAATGTGGGGTTGCAGTTAGCAACATGCAAGTAGTCATGATAAAGTTGTGTGGTTATTGTGATAAATTATTTATGAATCAGATAAGTGGAAGAACAATTCTAGTTTACTAATTCAGATTGCCACAAAACTAATCATTTTAAATGCACTCTTATTTGTAGTAATAATGCTTTCTTTTGATGTTTACATCAAATTTAGAAATCTTCAAACCCTTTCAAGAAAACGTTTGTTAATAGATCATTATCCACACGCAAACCACATATTGAATGCTAATATCAGATAATCTTTCTTTGAAAGAAGATGAGTTTTTTTTCACGCTTCAGTTTCAAATTTCAGATTCAATCGCAAAACCCTGAATCATTCACTGAAATAGACCATGGTAACTGTAAAAATCCAATTCATTATCTGAAAACACAATAGAAGATGATGTCCCTCTTTCATCTTTATGTTGCTTATGCTTTGAAGTTGTTAAGAATTCAGAAATGTCTAATGTATAATTTTTTTTTAAACAATAAATATACCTTTTGTTTTTTGTTTTCTCTGAAACCAAAAGATTTGGTGGAAAAAGAAAGAAAGAGACAAATGCTTTTGTCATGCTTGCCACCTTTATCCGTTGAAAAATCTTTCTCCACCGCAGATCCAAGACAATATAAAATGTTTTTCTTTATCTTTTTAGGTTTCTTCTTATAAGAGATGTTAACACACAAGACATTTTCAGATATCAGCTTTCTTCTTACTTCTTAAAGGGGACCAGAGAATCAATCAAATATTCACATATATTTGGTTCCACTTTTTCTTGAAAAGTTATATAATTTTGATTTCTCCATCTGAATTGATTCTGGTTTTTGTAAACCTACCATCATGATCAGTTTCCAAGAAGAATGGATACTTACAATTCTATCGTCGTGATCCTCTGCATCGCCTTGTTTGCAATCAATTTAGTGTTTTGTTGTTTCACTTGCTTCTCCATTCTTCATAGCTTCATGACAGAGGCAAACCAGGATTTGAGTGAGCTGAGGAAGAATCTTATTGAACCGGAAGAAGCTAAAGCGGATGAGAAGGTGATGATCATTACAGTCTCGAGTAACCAAGTATTCTCTGACTCCATTCATGATCATGATGATTGTGGCCAAGATTGCTCTCATGATATTTGTGCTTGTTGAAGAAAGAGGTCGGTTTCTATTTTCATTACACAACTCTGTTTTACAGCTTTTATTTTATCACTCGTACTTGTAAATGATTTAAGTCCATAAGTTGAGACTTGAGAGTATCACATCTTATGCACGAGAACCCAGATTTTTTTTTTTTTCATTTTATGTGTATCACGAGAGAAATGATACAGTCTGCAAAAAGTATACATTTTGTATAAATATAACCAATGTTTTGGTAATTGTTCTGTGATGGAACTTCTTTTTTCTTGGAGTTAATTAATGTTTTGAGCAGCATAGATCAAACTGGAGAAATCGTATCAAAAGTCCCTATATCTTAAATCAAAATCTGAGAAAAGACAAGTGATAAATAGATTTTTGTTTTTAATTATTTTTAATTCAAAAACTAGGTTTATTATTATGTTACTCTAACTAAAACAAAAATATTACACTTTGTACTTGGGTTTTATTCGCCCATCCTAAACCCATTCGGATCTAACCCGAAAATTGAACTTCATTTCCCCTAATTTATCGAAATCAAATCAGAACCGATTTCAAACTCTTTTTCATTCAATTTTTTTCGTGAAACTAGAGATAAGTACTCCATTTTTGTGTTCGATCGATAACCCTAGTGCACTCCGAGGATGCCTAAGATAAGGTGGAGAAGGAAGAGGCAAAATATTGTTTGAAATGAAGAGGTAGAAGAAGAAGTAGGAGAGAGTGAGCGATCTCCGGTTCGGAATGGTGAGGAAGTCGGACGGAGTGAAGAAGAAGGAGATAAAGATGAGGGAAGTACCCACTTGGGAAGCAGCAGCCGAATCGTGAGCGACCCCATCGACTCATGGAGGTATAATTTATTAATTTCGGATTTGTGTTCGTATTTGAATTTCTGGGTTTTAAGTAATACTGGTATAAATAAATAAAACTAGTTTGATTTTGTAATACTAGTAGAACTAGATAAAATTAGTTGAATTTTATATGTAATACTGGTATAACTTGGTAGAACTAGTCAGTAAAATTAGTCAAAAACGTTCAATAGGATTGAGAGTAAATGGTTTGAGGAGCATCCTGCAGTTCAAACACATTTTCCACATGCCAAAGAACAAAAACCATAACTTTATGGGCATGTGGATGCTCCTTTTTCGAACGACATGCATCGGGAAAAAAAAAGAAACATACTAGAGTATAATTGTATTCGATTGCAGGCGTCTGCAGACCTATCAGACGAGCATGTTGCTGCTTCCCCAGACCCACCAAACAAGGATGATGTTGCTTCTCCAAACCCACCAAACGAGCATGTTGTTGCTTTCCATACCCACCAAACGAGCATGTTGTTGCTTTCCATACCCACCAAACGAGCATGCTGCTCCTTCTTAAAAAGAAGACAATGATGTTTGAAGTTCTTTCATCAAAAGTTTTATGAACAAAGAAAAGGGTGTTAAACAGACTAGAGTACACAATTACCCGAGTATGCTAATGACAAGATCAAGGAAAAATATGGTGTGAAGACTATATTTTTGTCTTATGGTGGTTGTTTGGATTTGTACTACTGGTATTATTAGGTAAAACTATGTTGTACCTAAAATGGTATTATTAGGAGGAGGACGAAGCACTAGGCTTAGATGTTGACAAAGAGGTTGCTCTCTCGTAGTTCTTTAAATAAAATGATTTTCTCTCTTCATCTACTGGGAAAAATAAAGATGAAACTCATAAAGTCTATGTGTATGTATAGATTTTTTGCAATCAAGTTAAAATTTGTATAGAAAGAGAGAGATTATTTATTAAAATAAGTGGAGTATATAAATACTGGGAAAAAATGTAATTATATTATGAAACTAAACTATAACTAAGAATGTTGACAAAAAAAACTATAATTATATTATGCTTTATTCTATGTTTTTGTGTTTGATAATTATGAATTTTTTAAACTGTAATATAGGTTATTAAATATCTCCACCAAAAAAAAAATACAACATATTACTAGGTAAAACTATGTTGGTTTTATTTGTATTACTTTCATTACTAGGTAAAACTATGTTGATTGTGTTTTTCTATAGGGAAAATTCGAATTTTTGGCGGGACCTACATAAAATTTTAAGAGAGAATCGAATTTAGACAGAGCCCACCAAAAACTCACGTGCGCCGCCTTTTACTCACATGTGCGCCGTATTTTACTTACATGTGTGCCGATTATCTATTTTACATGTTTTCTATTTTAATTAGTATTATCTACCCTTGAAATTTATTTTTTTAGTTTTACAGTTGATTTAAGTCGATTAACATATAATTCTAAGTGTTTTATGCATTAATAAGTTTTAAACCTATATTTCTGTAATTTTTTCATCATAAGTTGGTTATTATTTACAAAGTGACCTTAAAAGTATAAGGAATATATTGTGTAAATTCTTTCATAACAACCCAATATGATATAATTTCGTAAATTCCTACTTAATACATGTTGTAACATTTATTTCTAACGTTTACATCGTCAATAAATTTGTTGAGTAATTTTGGTTTATGTTTTGTAAGAAAAAAAAATTATCAACTTTAATCAGTAATATTAGTTTGACCAGGTATACGTTCTTTCTTCAGTAATACCAGTTTTACCATTTATACGTTCTTTCTAACAGAACTTTTGCTCGCTCTCGACAGTTGCTCGGACAGTTCCGATATAGTGATGACCTCCACAAACAAAATACATATACAATTATCTTTATCAAATGACGTTAGATAAACACACAGATCTTCATCATTGCAATAGTAAATTGTTCCTCACATCCCATCAGCAGTGGAATGTAACTCAATTACAATTTAATCTTACTTTCATCTAACACAAAGTTCTTGTATATCCTAACTTCTATCATCGACAAGGTTATCTCCTCCACTGATGTCTTCAACATTAAACTATACATGCGACCTTGACATTTAAAATGTATGTTGACGTTGTTGCTCATTGTATCCTGCCAAAATCATACAAAAAANCAAAACAATACAAAAAAAAACTCAATCAGTAATACTATTTTTACTAGTTATACTACATTTATCAGTAATACTAATTTTACTTGTTATACTATATTTTCCTGTATTACTAGTTCTACTTAGTTTTCCTATCGCAAGAATTCAAATTGGATGGTTTCATGTTCTAATCTACAATTCACTCTGATTCAACCGCTGAAATCTATTTGTTACCAATTTAAAGTTCTAATCGACCCATAATCCATGGTAAAATACCCAATGTGCAATGTGCATAATCAAATCCAATTCAATCCTTCAATTTGCAAATCAAAACTAAATTTGGATCTAAAATCAACTATTCTTAAGTTGTTTAGGTAAGGAAGAACAGACCTGGATTTTGAAGTTCGATGCAGCTGAGGGAGGCGAAGAAACGCCGGCGACGGCGACGGCAGAGGAAACGAGAACTCGAGCGGGCGACGAGCGACGCTCGTTGGGTTTTTCTTTTTTTCGATTTTTTTTTTTTATAATAATTGAGGAGTGAATCAGAAAGAACATTTTTGTCTTAACATATTTCATTAAAGATAGAAGGATATACAGATTAGTTTGGGATATAATGGATTTATGTTTTAGTTATAGGGACAAATGAGACTATGGCTCGATCAAACTGAGGTGCATAAATTTTGTGGATACTTGTATTATTATTATTAATTTTTCTTAATATAATTTAATTTCCAATGTCTATTTTTCTTTGGAGGCTGGGACCTGGGAATTAAAGGCTCCATCTAGACGAAAAAAAAAAGCAGAGAAACCAAATTCCACTCATGAAAAGTAATAAAGCTTAACAACGAAGTTGATAGTTGACAACTAACAATTACGAAATTTAAATAAAGAAGAAGAAAAACCAAGGACAACAAATTGCTTATAGCGACAGATTTCTGAAATTTCTCTTTTGTAGTATATTTTCTGTAATCAATTGTATAATAAGAATTATTGTTGAAGGTGATAAATCATTGTGATGGTTGCTACTTGCTAAGTTGGATGGGAAAGAGATCGATGTGAAACTTTAATGATTAAGAACATTAGTTCTTATGCAAAAAAAAAAAAAAAACTTATGCAAAAAAAAAGAACATTAGTTTCATAATCCTTCCCACGAACTCGAAGCTTCAATGGATGAATTTAAAATTTACAACCTACCACATGTCTTCTTAATTTTTGATATTGATACACAACAAACACTATTTTAAAAAATAAATCGTGTTGGTGGTTGTGAGTGCGTTTAATAATATTTCCGGGTCCAAATTAGAAAATACGCGTTATCTCGGGTCTATAAGCAAATAATAAAACTGATTAAGAAGCCAAAAAAAAAAAAAAAAAACGCGTTGTTCCATTTTTTCAACGCTTTGCAAATTTTCCATCTTGCTCGAGTCAGAAAGAGCGATCGAGAGAAGAAGGAAGAAGGAGAAGAAAGATGGGTCATGGAGAAGAAGATAAAAGCAGAGGATTTGCGGAGGAAGCAGGTAACCAGCATCATCATCAATACGGTACGTTTCAAGGTGTTTCCAATTACCCGCCGCCGCAGAATTCTCCTCCGGTCACTGGATTTCCTCAACCTTCGGCGCCGCCTGGAGTTTACGATTCCTCCGCTCCTTATTACCCCCATGGATATCAAACCGTTCCAGGTAGCTTCTCTTCCTGAATTGGATATGCTGATTCAGATTTTACAGATTTGGGAATTCAGGTTTGGATTTTTGTAAAATTCATGAATTCTCTTCCTCTGTACTTCTCATAGGGGATTTTTCTTTATAAGATTATAATTTTTTCACAGGATCTTAATTTAGGGTTTGGTGAATTTGAATTTGATTGTTCTTCGGTGGAGTTGAGATCAAACTGTTGTTGCAGTAACATAATAGGGAGTTTTCTATCAAATGGAATTTTTTTCGTTATTGCTTGTTAGGGAACGGATCTGTATGTTAAAATCCAACTTCTTTTTCATAAATTGAAATGAATATATGAGGTTAAATCGCCATTGCGGATCTGCAAAACTTGATTTGAAACTGAGGACTTAGTTAGCTTTACCCTGTGAAGTAAAAGAGAGCAATACTTGATGGCATAACTTCGAGCGAAATAGATTTTAAAGTTTGGAGTCTAGCACTAGTTAAGTTCTGACATAAATCATTCTCTCTTCTTCTTGTTCAAGCCCAAGGCAAGAGCATGAATTGATGTTTGTTCATCCGTTCTTATGTTTACCATTTCTTATTGGTTTATTTTCAGTCTATGGTGTTGCTGAAGGAAGACCTGTGACTGTGAGACAACGCCGCCTTCCTTGCTGTGGAATTGGTCTTGGATGGTTCCTGTAAGTTCCTTTTTTCATTTCCTTCAATCACTAATTTTCTGAATCTCTCTCTCTCTCTCTCTCTCTCCACATGGCTGCTACACTTGCTTTTGAACAATGTCCTAGCAACAAAATTCAAACCAAGATTGTTCTTGTTCGGTATCTCATAGCGTTTGTGTTTGATCTTCTTGAAGGTTCATAGTTGGATTTTTCCTTGGAGCAATCCCCTGGTATGTCGGAATGTTCATCATGATAGTTGGAAGGAGGATTGACCACAGGGAGAAACCAGGATACATTGCTTGCACCATCGCTGTAAGTTATTCAATACTCTCTCATATCTTTCATGTTTTTCCTTGGATTGCATCTAACTCGGTTAAAAAAATGATTGATTCATGTCATGTGTAAACACTTTCAGGCTATTCTTGCAACGATCGCTGTGATTCTGGGTGTATCTAAAGGAGCAGAAGAGTGGTGATTGCTCAATTATCTTGTGGTTACCCTCAAAACGTTTGTATAGGTTTCGGTAAACAAAACATTGCGTGTTGTATTATCTACGTGCTTCTTCCACGAACTGCCTGAAGAAAGATAGAAAAAAGGTGTAGACTTAACAAAAGATATTTTGAGTTTTGTTATTTGCACAATAAGCCAATGAGATATATAAAAAAGAGACAAAACGTGATAAGATTGAAGATGGTTTATACATCAGAACCTTGTACAACGGAAATGTAATCTATCGTTTTCCAGAAACAGTTGCATTGTTGTGCATCCTCAATAAGTCATCAGGAGTTACAAGAAACCAGCCTCCATCTTTCTGAGCCAACAGCTTCTGGTTCACTGAGTCTATAATCACGCTCACACTCCCAAACCCATAAATCTGAAGACCATTGTGCATTCTATTCGGTTTGGGTTTGAACAGCAACTCCTTCTCCTGCGCAAATACTTCCAAGACTTCTTTCAAACTCAGCACCTCAGTGCTATCCATCTGAGCCTTCGCCTGAGCTTGAGCCTGAGCCGGCTCAAAGTGTCTCTGGTCTTGTGCCCTAGCCCTTGGCTGAGACACTTCAACTCCTTCAACAGCTTCCATCAACATATCTAAACCACGCTTCAACTGGATTCGGATCCTCTCGTTTGCTGAAAGCTCTTGCGGGAATAATCCTTTCCAACCATAATACCATTCGTGGATCTCTTCGAACCTCGGTTTAGACCGCAACCAATGGTACAATACATCCAGCCATTTGGGGAAGAAGAACCTCTCCATTAAATCAGCCATTAGATGTATGGGTACTGCAGATGCCCACTTCATAACCCAATCAAACCGGTCTAAATTCTGGTTTGCAGGGTTTATCTGAAACTCTTGCAAAGCCAGCTGAAGTTTGGGAACTATGTAGCGTCGCATAAGCTGTTCCCAGCTTGTAGCATCAAAAACCGTCTTCCAAGGAGAAAGAATAGTGTAGGCAGATGGATCACTAGGATGCCAAGCATCAAGAACATTACTCAATTTCATCTGAATGATCTGATACAGAAACTCTAACTTCTGACCAAGTATTGGCAACCAAGGATGCACCCAAACATGGATGG
The DNA here is from genome assembly GCA_900406395.1 of Kernera saxatilis. Taxonomy (NCBI): domain Eukaryota; kingdom Viridiplantae; phylum Streptophyta; class Magnoliopsida; order Brassicales; family Brassicaceae; genus Kernera; species Kernera saxatilis. Next base: position 9,405 of record OVAY01000046.1, read on the forward strand.
CAACAAGTTCCCTTCGTGGGTCCCAATATTCAACAGCACTTGACAATTTTGGCAGCACTACTGTGTCCAAAATCGTATGCAAGACAGACGAAGGCAGTAAATTTTCCCATGTCTCTAAAAATCTAAGCATCGGTTCAGGGTCTCTAGGTTCCCAGGTATTGATGCCTGCTATTCGCACAGCAGGTAACACTACCTCCGAGACTAGTTGGCTATAAGGCGTTGACATTACCCAGATATTTTGATTTTCCTCGACTTCCAAAAGCTTTCTCCAAGAAGATATTGCCTTGAGACCATGCACTGCATCCCTAAGAGGGTCCCAACCCTGAAACATCCTGATAAAGAGAGGCAAGGCCAGTGAGCAGGCAATGGTTGACAAGTTACACAGCTTATAATCATCAGGATAGCTTGTTTGCAGGTCCTCGAAACGATTAGCGAGTGATTCCAGTGACAAATTCCCAGACGTATTCTCCAGCTCGATTCGACTTATTTCATCTGCGATATACTCCATGTTGTCTAAGTGTGTTTTTTGTTTCTCTTCCTCCTTTATAAGCATCTCCTTCTCCTGCTGCAAGCTCAAGGCTGATTCTCTCTCGTTTCTCAAGTCTCTATCAATCTTCTGAATTTCATGTTCGACTAGATCAACAATCAGTCGCAAGTTGTGCTGTAACTCCGGCATTGGAACATCTGCTCCTCTTGCTTTCTCCTCTGCATCTAAATTTTCCAAATTTGTCACAACCCGAACCTGTGGTCCTCGCATATCAATAATGGTCTGCCCACCACCAAAACCCTCATCCTGCTTCTTCTCCAACAACTCCTCTGCAGTGACATACACTTCCTTCCTCACCTTCTTCTTCTTCCAAAGATTTCTCCCTCCTCTATCACCATGATTCTGCTCATTCTCGCTGACACTGACTGCAATAGTCTTCTTCTCCTCTACCTTCTTTAAATCAGGCAACTTCGCCTCTTTGAAATCATTGTACCCCATACCCATATTCTTTGGCCTCAACTGTGCTTCAATAGGAGCTACAATACCTTGTTGGTTCTTCCCAAGCCCACCTCCCTTGTACCCCATCTTTTCAAGCAGCTTCATACCAATTCCTTTAGTAGATTTCTCAAACTTACCTATATCACCGCCTAAAGTATCCTTCTTTCCTCCCTTTGCACCACCCTCTTGACCCCTCTTCTCCATCTTTGCCTTCCCTCTCATCTTTGCCCCCTCAGCTATCTTCTTCCCCAATGCACCCGGTAAGAGATTGTCCTCCTCGTTATAAGCAGACGCATTAAACCCTAACCCTAAACCTGAGCTTCCAGTACCCAATCCACCTCTAACTTCACTATCCTCATCAATCATGTTATCGTCTTCGATTTTATCACTATTTTTCTCATCATTATGTTCTCTAGAATCCCTATCAATCTCTTGATTCGGCATAACCGTACCTGTAGAAACAAAATTAACAGGCCTGGTTAAGTCGGCCTTCCTTCCCGAGTCCCGATCCTTACGCCTCTTCCTCCGACCGCCACCGCTAGAACCATCGGAATCCGAATCGCTCTCAGCGAAGATTCCATAAGTAGCGTCGTTTTTGGTTTGTTTCCGCTTCTCCTTCCTCCTTTCGAATAAGAACTCGCCATTCTCCCACCGACCACCTTCATAGTCGTTTTCCATGCTAAATCTCTCCATATCTTGATACTCGTCCATGGCGAAGAATAGATCCGAAACTCTGCGAGTTTTCCAAAAAATTGAACAAATCGAGCAATTTGAGGTTTTCGGATTTCGACTGCAAATCGCCGACGTCGAAGCGTATCGGAGAGAAAGATTAATTCATTTGGGCTTTTAAATAAGTGGGCCCATTTATCTGTATACCAGAGCCCATATATTTGTAAACTTAATTAACAGAATAACAGTATTACTCTCACGTGTTATTTTCTGTAACTCTCACAGTCTCACGTGATCTCATCTTCTTCCTTTTGGACTCTTTTGTTGTGGACAACCCTATGTCGTTTTGATACTGTAGAAATAATAAAACGGAAACTTTGAGTTTTGCCTGTAAACACGTGTTGGTTTGGCTAGAAACCATAGGCTCCGAATTAACTACGATTTGTGTAGTATTTACTCAAAATTAAAAGAAAAGTAGCATTTTTGTTAAAAATGATTAAAAAAAAACACCACATAGGTTTGCTAAATTTACTGTTATTAAAAAAAATTACTGTTATAACAAAAATATTTTATTATTTAATTTGTTAATTTGAAAAACTAAAACTGGTGTATTCTTTTTAATCTAACATGTTAAAAAGTGTAGTTTTCTTTATATTATGGATTTCTGAGTCTTTAATCCATATATTTTTTCTGAGAATGGATCACGCAAACTATTTTTATCAGGAAAGATTTTTCGTTTCTAATCTGTTAAATTGAAAATAGTGATGGAATATTTCTCTAATTAAATTTTTTCATATAGAAAGAAAAGTCAATATTTTTTTGGTTCACACAGTAATACATATATAAAGTCAAGAATTTTTAGGAATACTTTCTTTTCTCTAACCAACTTTTGTTTTTGCAACAATATATACACCTTCTTCAGTTGAGTTGTTATATTCTGTCTGAACTAATACAACAAAATCCCTTTTATTCTGTACAAACGACACAAATTTGGGATTTTAGACTTATAACGCATAAAGAAACGCCCCACCTTTTTAGATGGTATAACAAATAAAAGTCGGAGGTGACTATGACTCGACTTTTAATTGCTTTATTCAAAAATGTTGTTAAATGTTGAAATTAATAACTAAAATTGTATCCACTGTAAGTAGAGAAATATGTATAGATGACGCCATATAATCGCACACATTGGTTGAATAATGCAATGTATTTCCCTTAACCATGACTAGATTTCTTTACTTTTATCAATTTATTTTTTCTTATCTCTGTCTGCATAGAATAAATTTCAGGTAGTAGTAGACTCCTTTACTTCATTTTTTATCAATTTAGTTTTAGGATTTTAATGGATACTTTCTGATAAGTAAAGTAATACAGTATGTTTTAGCTTCGCGACAATATTTTGTTTTTTTCTCCAAGCCTAGACTATTTATTATTTCTTGAACAAAACAATAAATTACTAGCTAATCAAATAAGCTTACGTTATAACTATTTTAATTAACCAACAACGCCCGTAGCCGTTAGCTCTATTTTGTCATACGTGGAATTTAGTAAATGATAATGACCCTAGTCTACGCGTAATTGCATTATATTAATAAAATTAAAAGTAATTGATATGGTTGGACGAACATTATCTCATCTATATTATTATAATATATATCACATGCGTTTCGTAAGAGAGTTGACATTGCCATTCATCGTCTCCAAAGAACAACGCCACCTGGTTCCATATTTATTGTCTGCGATTAAATTAACTCAACACTAATAAATCAAATATCATTGGTAGGTAACTAATTACTTTTTTAAGTTTTACTTTCATATATGTTAAGGTTAATTTCGACTTATCTACCTAAAATCTCAGTCATGAAAGGGGAAAAAATTAATTAAGGTGAGAATTGCGTGAGAACTCTCCTTTCTCTAATGTAGATAATTACGATAAACAGACGCAAACAAAAAAAAGAGGGTAAATATAGAAGTATCATAGAGTAAATTTATTTTTAAAAAACGAAAAAAAAAAACTAAATACTCATGCAATAAAGCCACATGCATGTAGCGTAAGGAAAGGAAGACAAAATTAATTTTTTGGAAATATACAACAAAGAACTTGTTGTTATAAATTCATTGCCAGTTGCACATACAGCGATTTATTACATATATCTTCTCTCTATATGTATCATAAACAAGTTTTATCACACTTTTATTATACAGTATATCTATTGATCACACACACATATATATATAGAGATATACAGCTGCCTCCAACATATACAGTCAACTGATGAAATTATAAACATTACCATTATAGTTTTTTTTTTAGAACGGTTTACCATTATAGTTTTGTCTCCTTTCTTTCTTTCTTTCTTCCTTCCTTCCTAGCTCTCTTCTTCATAGATCAAGATCAAGATGATGGAGATAATTACAGTAAGAAAAGTGTTCTTGATCGGATTTTCGATCTTGATACTGAATTGGGTATGGAGAGCTGTGAATTGGGTTTGGTTAAGGCCAAAGAGACTGGAGAAATATCTGAAGAAACAAGGATTTTCTGGGAATTCTTACAGAATTTTGATGGGAGATATGAGAGAGAGTAATCAGATGGATCAAGTTGCTCACTCTCTTCCTCTTCCTCTCGCCGCTGATTTTCTCCCTCGCATGATGCCTTTTCTCCATCACACTGTTCTAAACCATGGTATGATCCATCAAAATCAACTTAATTCTCAAGTTTTTAGTTTTTGTTTTTTGGTTATTTGAAGAAAATGTGAAATAGGCTTGATCTTGTGTTAGATTCATAAAACGAACATTATAATCTAGTTAGAAGCTGGTCATCTTCTTCATCTTGAATTTCTATTGTTTTCAAGTCTATAAATAAATATATAAATATATATATATATATGAACAAAGAGATTCAGAGTAAGGGATTAAAAGTTTAACTGTGTATATAGATTATAATGATTTTTATATACATAATTGCTTAATTAAGATCTAAATCTGATATCTTTATCTGGTTATTATCTAAATCTAGTTGACATAAAATAAAATAAAAGCACTCTTACGGGATCATATCAAATTACTTTCTCCAATATATAATTCTACTATATATGTGTTTTGTTTCATATGTAGATTAGTTAAATTGAAATTAACAACAAATGGTAATAATTGATTGATTTATATATGATTTAACAGGGAAGAAGTGTTTCACATGGTACGGACCGTACCCGAACGTGATAGTAATGGATCCAGAGACACTACGAGAGATAATGTCAAGACACGAACTCTTCCCGAAACCAAAGATTGGGTCACATAATCATGTTTTCCTCAGTGGTCTTCTCAATCACGAAGGTCCCAAATGGTCCAAACATCGAAGCATTCTTAATCCTGCTTTTCGTATCGACAATCTGAAGGTATTTTTTTTAGTTTTTTTTTATAAATTAATTAATATACACACTGCTCATTTTGACTCTAATAACTATTTTTTGTTTTTTTATAATTATTTTTTTTTTAACTCTGACATAATGGGAACTTCATGGACGTCATTTTCGTCTCATTCTTTAGATTTTGATCAGTTTCATTCTCTTTTTCCCTTTTTCCGAAAAGAAAGTCAGATGAGTAACGTCTTTACTTGTTTCGCCTTGGTAGCTGAGAGATTTAAACAAATAATAAAAAAATTCATATATTAACTATTTTTGAGGATTATAATAATTTTTTTTTTCCAAGATAAATAAAAAAGATAAATCTTTCTGACAAAAAGTATTAACTCGCCCCGGAAAAAAATAAAAAAGTATTTAAAGAAAAAAGAAGAAACAGATAAAAAGTCCGCATATAACTAGAAGCCACGCCACGCCACGAACTATAAAAGTCTAAAAGCGAAAGAACAGAAAAAGCCAAAAAGATGCATTACAATTACAAAAAGGAGTTGACAAAAAAAAAAAAAAATTACAAAAAGGCGAAATCATATTTCAAATCAAGAATTTCTAATATATCAAGCTTTTAATTAGCCAAAAGAAACTATCATTTCCGTTTCACGATCAGTAAAGAAAGTCACAAATACAGAGCATTCATTATCTTTTAAAAAAAAATTATCAGTATATAAATGGTTATAAATCAATATATAGTAAGCTTTGTTTTTTAATAGACCCATTTCTGTGAATTTTTGTATGAGACTGGTTTTAGTTTTTTGTAATGAAATCATATTTAGTATTATTTTTGAAAATGGACAGAGCATACTTCCAGCATTCAACTCGAGCTGCAAACAGATGTTAGAAGAATGGGAGAAATTAGCTTCAGCAAAAGGAACAGTGGAACTTGATTCATGGACTTACTGTCATGACTTAACCAGAAACATGCTTGCTCGTGCTTCTTTTGGTGATTTCTACAAAGATGGAATCAAGATCTTCGAAATCCAACAAGAACAGATCGATCTTGGTCTCCAAGCTATTCGATCCGTCTACATTCCTGGATCAAAGTAAGAAAAATGGGTTTTTAATTTATCAACCGAGTTTGGAACCGGAAAGCTAATTTTGCTGATTCAAATTTCATGTTTTTGTATTTGTAATTTGCAGATTTTTGCCAACAAAGTTCAACAAAAGGTTGAGAGAAACCGAAAGGGACATGAGGGCTATGTTTAAAGCTATGATTGAGACAAAAGAGAAGGAGATTAAAAGAGGAAGAGGTACCGACAAAAACAGCGACTTGTTGTGCTCCATGTTGGCTTCGAATACAAAACAAATCATAGAACAAGGACCCGATTCCGGGCTGAGTATCGACGATCTGATAGATGACTGTAAGGCTTTCTATCTAGCTGGTCAAAATGTGACTTCTTCATTGTTTGTTTGGACACTTGTTGCTCTAAGCCAACATCAAGACTGGCAAAACAAAGCAAGAGACGAGATTTCTCAGGCGTTTGGCAACAACGAGCCAGATTTCGAAGGGTTAAGCCACCTGAAAATCGTAAGTAGACATTTTCAGAATCGATCAAACCATATCACAACAAAAAAAGAAGGGATGTTTATAACTAATTATTTTCTTTTGAATTGGGCCATTCTCATTAGGTATCAATGATCCTCCATGAAGTTCTAAGACTCTATTCGCCAGCTTACTTCACATGCCGGATAACTAAACAAGAAGTGAAGCTAGAGAGGTTCTCTTTACCCGAAGGAGTTGTGGTCACAATACCAATGCTCTTGGTGCACCATGACCCTGATCTTTGGGGAGACGATGTGAAAGAGTTTAAGCCCGAGAGATTCGTGAATGGCGTGGCGAGCGCAACTAAAGGAAGACTCTCCTTCTTGCCATTTAGCTCGGGACCTCGGACTTGTATTGGTCAAAACTTCTCAATGTTGCAAGCTAAGCTGTTTGTGGCATCGGTTCTTCAAAGGTTCAGTGTAGAGCTCTCTCCATCGTATACCCATGCTCCTTTCCCAGCTGCAACTACATTTCCACAACATGGAGCTCATTTGATCATCCGGAAAGTTTAGGAGGTAGAAGAAGAGTGAGAAAGAACAAAGGTGCTTCTTTTTTTTTTATGTTCATCAACAAAACAGAACCTCGAAGGTGTAGTAAATGCAGTTTGAATCCGGTCAAGAGATCTTTATTTGGGTGTTTTTGTATATAAGAAACAGATTCAAATCTAGAAATTTCAAAAGATTTATTGATTTTTGTTTTTCTCTTTGAGTTTCCCCAAAATGTTCAATCACATATAAACCCTAAATTCCCTGTGGCTCTAATTAAATAGCCCGTATACGTATAGAAAAAAAAGAAGGACGAATCTTGTTTCGAATACACAAGTAGCACACTCATCCCAATTAACGAATTCGTGTTTAAGAATCGGTTTCGTAGATCAGATCAATTGTGAATAATGATAAACGTGAACAAGTCGAGGTAAAGAGAGAGAGAAAGAACAGAAAATCGAGGAGAGAGAGAGAGAGATAACCGGAATATCTCCGGCCGGCGGTGACTAGAAGTTAATCGATCGACGCGAAACAGATAGGTGGCGGTAGAAACGCGAAACGCGGGAAACGCCCCCAACCTGATGGATTATCTTTCTAAAATATTTGAATTTTGATTCGTATCCTTAAATTCCACTTTAGTCCTCCTGGTCTGTGCGGCAAATCATGTGTAATGAAAATTCCAATTCGTATCTTTAAATTCCACTTTCTAAAATAGTAATTGACGATTTTACCCCCTGGTCTGTGCGGCAAATCATGTGTTTCATATTCATATAGTGTAGTACCAGCAAAACTTATTTAACGAGGCCTTTGTTTTTTTTTTTCGTTTCTTTTCTGGTCTAATTTCTACTTCCCTACAAAATAAACTTCTTCTATACGTTTAAGGAAAAATGTCACGTCTTAAACTAGTAATCATATTTTTGTTGAATCTCGACAAAAATAATTCAGTGACATGCTTTGATCATTTCTAGTCTAATATAAGAGGCAACGAGTCAAAGAAGATAAAAAAGGAATATAGATGGCTGCAAACACACATCAAATTGTACACCTATAAGGCTATAACATTTTTTTTAGCGATTACATTTTTAATTTCGGAAGATATTTCGTTTTTCAGCTCGATTTACTGTGTTTGATTTGTTTAGTAATTGAAAATATTATCGAATCTATATATTTTTTAATTAATTATTCGGTTTGATAAAAAAAAAAATGTATATTCACAAGCATATACAAGTAGAAGATTACTTCTTTTTTTTCCCAACAAAATAGAAGAGTGACTATTATTTTTCAATAGTAAGCAAGAAACTATATTTTATTATTCCTTCATGACATACAGTAAAAACAAATTATGTGTTTGAACAAATAAAGAGTGTTACAGTTTCCTCATTTGAAACTAATCAATCCTTTCAAGATTAAACATCACCATATCCTCAAGAGCCGATCTGAAACCACTCCTAGGAAGACAATTTAGGTTCTTTAACGCAAATTCAGCTTTCTCCTTAGCCAATTCTTGAGCTCTCTTGATTCCACCGCAACTTCTAACAATTTCAATCGCTTCTTCCAACGATCCAGGCTCACAAAACTCAGACTCAATGATCTCTCTTAGCCTCGGCTCATTCTCTAGCGCGAAGATCACTGGCGCGGTTATGATACCTTTAGCTAAGTCATTAGCTGCAGGCTTCCCTAATTGCTCTGAGGATTGAGTGAAGTCCAAAATGTCATCAACAACTTGGAAAGATAACCCAAGATTCTTCCCGAACTGATACATTTGCTCCGCTACTTGGCGTTCCACTTTACTGAAAATTGCAGCTCCCTTGGTGCTTGCAGCTACTAATGAAGCTGTTTTGTAGTAACTCTTGAGCAAGTAGTCATCGAGCTTGACGTCACAATCGAATAAACTCGATGCTTGCTTTATCTCACCACTTGCGAAATCTTTGATCACCTGAAAAAGATGAATCAAGACTCAGACCAAATGTTCTTCTGTGTATTGTGCAACTCCTTCTATTCTCAGAAAAGAGAGAAAGAAGTTTACCTGACTTATGAGCTTAATGACTTCGAGGTTTTCGAGATTTGCCAAGTACCATGAGGCTTGAGCAAACATGAAATCACCAGCTAATACAGCTACTCTTGTTCCGAAAAGCTCGTGAACCGTTTCCTTTCCTAACAAACACACACATAAAAGCTAAAAACTTTGCAGAGAATGTAAATTCCCATTAAAAGAATGAAATTTTGGTCTCACCTCTTCGCATATCACTTTCGTCTAACACATCATCATGTATCAAACTTGCGGTATGAATCATCTCAATGATCTCAGCTAAGCGCCTATGTTCTACAGTAAGTTCCCTGCACCAAGATTAACTAGAAATCATCATTTTTATCGCTAAAGAGTACCTCAAATTTTAAGGAAAAACAAGATGCAATAGTAATGGCAACTGTATAGATTACTTTAGGCCTGCTAATTCCGCAGTGGCTCGTGATACAAGGAATACCAAACCCGGTCTCATCCTCTTGCCACCAGCACCGAAAATTTGCTCAGCAGCAGATATCAAAACCGGATTTTCTGCACCAACAATCTATAAAGAAATGTTGCTGAGCAAATTTTATAACCCTCTTTTAAGAGACCAGAAAGAACTGTTGCAGAGATACTAACCGATAAAAGATTGTCGTTCAACCTCTGTAAATCAGCAGCTACTACCTCAAACAGATTTTCCAAGGATATCGGCTTTCGTGGCTCTTCCCTCAGATTAAACATCACGGTTTTATCTTGAGCAAGACCTACACATTCATCATTGTTCTCATCATAAGCATCAAACTCCATAATCAAAAACTGAAGAAAGCTCTTAAATATGTAAGCTTTTTTACTTCTCTATGAACTGGTTTTGAGTATTTCAGTTTATAAGACTATTTGCCTCAGCCAAAGCTAAAGATTTCTATTTCCATAGCAAAACATTTAAAAAATAAAAGCTCAAAACTTACTTCTTATAAGACTCTCTTGTCTCGTGAAATATGTTCTACATAGCAAACATAAAATAAAGCTAAAAACTTTACTGTTATTAAGTCCAAAAATCAATTTCTTAATTGAATTACTATATGAACAAAAAAGTCAGAGCAATCATTCAATTACTTAACCAAACCAAACCTCAAAATCCAAGAATCTCAATCAATTGCACCACCAAAATTAGATTGTTTTTTTCTTTAAGAGAAACTAAAATTCATACCATTGGACAGAGTAGTCTCCTTGGGTTTCGCCGGAATCGCTCTGCAACTCCCCACTTCTCGGCGGAGAAACACCAAATTGGCACCATAGCTTCTGCTACCAATCCTACAAACAGTGTTCGAACAATTCCCAAACGAGATTCGACGACTTGTCGGAGAAGAGGTACAAGAACACCCACATGGCATCAGATCAAGAACACTAGTACCCAAGTCTATATTCCGACATGACATCATCATTTCTCAGACAAAACCCAGAAATCGAGAAGGGACGAGAACTTTTAGGCAAAACCAAGAAAGTCGGTTATTAAAGCTTCGGAAAATGGAGTCGAAAGAGAATCTTACTTCGATTTTGAACACACGAGTAAGTGTCGAAAGTTGAGTTTTTTCCGCTGACGAGAGATTGCGTACGGAAAATTATCGAGAAAAAGAAGAAAAAAAATGAAAATACAAGAAATTTTAAGTGGGTGATATAAGTGAATCCAGGTATTTTTTTTCCTCTTCTTGATTTTCTATGGGTGGACGAGACAAAACCACATAACAAGTCTCTTCAAAACTCGACCTTTGGGAGGACGAGAGAGATTTCGGATTTGTGTCCGTTTTTTATTCAATATACAAATGTAGATGTAGAGAGGGAAAAAAATATAAAATAAAAGACTCCATCGTGCTTTATCAAATCGGAAGCTGAGATTCCACCACGTGTTCTTTAGCTATTGGTTCTTTATCCGCCTCATATCAAATATTTCGAGATTAGAGAATATCCTTTTCCTGATAATATCATTATGGATTCTAGATCTCAAATTTCTTAAACTATTTCTTACCGTACAATAATTGGGTTCTAGGGAAATGGCATAATATTTTTATAATCCTTGTATGTTTTGACCAGAAAAGTTGCGAAAATGATGATTTTTATCTTTTCAATTTTTTCATTCTGTAAAATTACCGATTAAACATGTTATCAAACACATTATATATCTTAATAGTACTAATATAAGTATTACAAGATAAAAATAATGTAAATTATGTAGTTTTCTATAACTTTTATTGAATATCTAAGATTCACAAAACTAACTGTTATTAAATTAAATCTGAATTACGAACGAATTCAATTGATAAGCCGACAAAAAAATCAATAATTACCATAACCAATTTCTCTTAATCAACTAGTTAGTTTTGGGGCAGTCAATGGTTGGGGCATAAATGGGCCACACAAATATAAAATCAAGCCTTTCAAAACTCCTTGCTTTCTTGTCGGATACTACATTTTATCGATCAGAAAGGAAGGAGAACAAAAAAAAGAGATAAAAAAAGAGACTAAAATTTAATCGATTTCGAACTTTCAAAAGATGAAGGACAAATAAAATTTTAAAAGATTTCCTTTCCACTAATTTAAATCACTGAGGTTTACAGAAGTTAGTGTCGGTAATAGAGACTTCGCAAATCTATATATTAGCAAAAGGATAAACCTCAGTAATAAGCGATGCTTGCCTATCTTGTTGAGTGTGTTGACATTCAAATGCTTCTTATGATCCTGCAAAATGCAATAAACCCAAAGAAACCAAATTTAAGATCTTGAATTTGATCTCTCTTTGCTTCAACAAAAGCTAAAACCTTTCTTCTCTCTCTCACCTTCCAAGCCGAGATAGCTCAGGTTCAGCCAAAAGCATATCTTGCAACGGTTTTGCATCTGTATACCTTTCACTGGAACTAAAAAAAAAAAAAAAAAA
>OVAY01000046.1:21442-44967 GCA_900406395.1 Kernera saxatilis
AAAAAAAAAAAAAAAAAACATGTCAAAGAAAGAGAGAGATAGGGGAGAGAGAGAGAGAAAGAGATTTACTTACTCGCACATGTGATCGATTGTGAGTAATCGATGATGAATAAGGCAATCATGAGCGACATAAGTCACAACCAAGGAACCAGAGTCAGGATGTGGCCAGATTCTTGAAGTAGGGAACCTGAGAATGAAAGTGCCCGGTTCTTGACCTTGAAGCGAATGTTCCGCCTCTTCTTTAGTCACAAACCCTTCGATCCATTTGGGCGAAGAAGAGCGCCACATTCCATTAATCAATCCCCTGGATATAGCAGAAGCCACAGGGAACAGCCAACACCACATTTTCTCAAAGTTCTCTTGAGTTATGTACTCATAGCATCCACATATTCTCCTTAGCAGCTCAAAATCCTGATCACCAAATTTCATACCAGAAGCACAATATTAACTGAATTTCCATCCTTAACTCCGATAAGATGGTGGACAAGACCAGATGAAAAATCTGATCTTGGTCAAAGTTGAAGCAAAATATGAAAAAGAGGAAGAGACAAAGACCTGGTGAGTGAGAGATCTACTGCTGCATTTAGCTATCCTCATGAAATGTTCTTCAATCTCAATGACCACATTATCCCAATGAACATGTTGATAGTTCCGAGAGATCAGAATCCATGCATTTGTTCCTTCTGCTATCAGTTTTCTTGCCAATTTGATTTGATAGCTGGGAATATTGGAAGGATAATGTTTCTATATTCATTCTCGTAATGAACGTATTTGAGGCAGGAGTGAGTTTGATTTAATATATTTACCCATGGTGGGAGCACCCAGAATAGAGAGAAACTTGATCTGCAAATTCCGAAATTTCTTCATCCGATGAACTGTTTGTGATTTCCTTGAGAAGAAGAGATCTCTCCGTTAAGTTTCCAAGGCAGTATCTGAAAATCGTCGAGTCTGAGATTGTATATCTGTTGAAAGTCGAGTCCCTAATTTCGGTGTTTTCTGAATCAGTTGAAGAGTTATCTTCTTCTTCTTCTTCTTCGTGGTTCTGAGGTCTCCATTCCATACTCATACCATTTCCATTCTCGAACTAACTCAGAGAGAACCAAAACAAAAGTAAGTTTAATATGGAAATGAAACAAAACACAAGTAAATCCGAAGAAATTGGTTTACCTCCCTCTCAGAAATCCTCTCTTCTCCTAATCTGATCCGCTTCATAGACGGATGTAGAATATCTGAAGTTCCGTTACTAGATGCAACCTCTGGCACTCCTTCGTCTAAAAGAGGGTCAATGTGGTTCAACCTTTCAGGGGTAACAGAATCACGGCTCCTTGAAATGCAACGGATGTGGTTGGTAACAGCTTCGAGGAACGGATAAGAACCCTTATTCGGTATTTCGAATTTGATGCAGAACAATCTCTTGTCGCTCTTTGAAGAAAGCTTAACAAAACAACACAATCCAAAACAAAATTTACAAAATGCGAAATGCCACTCCAATGGCCAAGACTTACAATCACTACCTGAGATATTTTGAGCTTGAAGGAAGCACATCCGTTCAATAAGTTGCACGGTTTTTCTTCCGCTGAGAATTCAACTCCTTGATAGCTTACCAAAAGGGGAACCTCCGAGTCACGCGTCTTCTCAACAGGCGTCCCACTATCAGCATACAGGAGAGAAGCCACAACCTGGAAGATCAAACCAATAATGCATTATCAGAAATGTCTTCACAGCTAAACAAGTTCAGAAATTTAGAGAAAGCATAAGAGAATGAACCTTCACGTCCTTGTGCACAGGCTGTCCAATAGCATTGGATAAAACAACATCCAACGAAAAAATCTTCCGGCAAGATGCCTATTAGAAAACAAGATCTTGACTTTATCAAACAAATGAGACATCAAAAGCATACACAATTAGGTATAAAACTCTGACCTTTCCCCCAACAATACTCCAAACACCATCTTCATCGAACTCAATTCCAGAGGAGGATGGCTTACCAACAGATAACCATAGAGGTGGATCCTGTGGCAAGGAAATTAAGCGACATAAGACACACAGGACAAGAGTCATTTCGAAAAGGAAGAAGGTGAAGACTTGAAACAGATACCTTTGTGAAATGATACTTTACAGGGACACTAGACGGCAAAACTTCTGCACAGTGGATAAAACCCTGAACGCTATAACCATCTCCACCAACACTAAATAGCGAAATCTTTCGTGCAAAGTCTGAATTAGTGCCATTGGTCTTCAAAGAAGTCAAGGCTTGCTCTCCTACTATCTCTCCACAAATATGAAGGCGCATGAAGTTTCTAGAAACCTAGGAAACAATAGAAGTCAGTAAATCCAGCAAGAAAAGAGGAATTGATTTATTGAAAAAGAGTCTTCAGAGATACTCTTGTTACCTCACAACCCACATGAACCCATTTTTGAAGAGGAAACTCAGCTTTTGTTGAAACATTAGGAACTTCAGTCCAAGAAGAAGTGTTTACAGGATCAGGAGCTTCCTTGTGAAGGAGAGTCAATGGCAAAAGCATCATCTTCTTGTTTTCATCAAGGACAAGGAAAGGTGCACTAACACTCATGTCGGAGTGAACCTGAAATGAATAGCCACTTAATCAGAGAATCATTCATGAAACTTTTGTTTCAGTAAAAACCTTGAAATCAAAACGATCAGCATCAAAATTCGTATATAAACAACAATAACCAAAAATGGGCAGTCAAAACTGAACTCAAGTTTCAAAACAGCAACTCAAAAGATCCAACCTTTTTCCCCAATTCCAGCAAGCCAGAAGACTTATGCAGGTTAAAACTTTCACAAGACATGAATATGCGAAATCCATTGTATCACAGAAAAAAAGCTAGCTTTTAGTTCTCGAGAACTCACCTGTCTGATGATTGTAGAAGGGTATGTGGTGGAATCTAAGAGATAAACCCAAAAACAAAGAGAGAAAGTCTCAAACTCTTGGTTTTCCACTTCAACATCGACATTAAAGTCCTCCAACAGAGAGTATTTCTCGGTGTCAATCGCACAATCACCCGCCATTATAACCCCCACAAAAAAAATTTGCTCTCGACTTTGCAAGCGAAACCCTTGAAACCCAGAAAATTAAAACACACACAAAAAGAAGAAAAAAGAAAGAAAAACCTTTTGTTTCTCTCGCTTTTCTCGTTACCAAAACAAACTCAATCGATAGCTTAAAAGGAAACTGAAAATAAACTCTCGGAATTTTTCGTCTCGTCTTTTGACGGCTGTTAATTAACGGTTGGTACCGTCTTCCGGTGGGTTTCACTCTGTAGGGAAGATCAGCAACTAATCTACTGCCTCGCGACCACGGAACTAAACTAAAACTAGCCAATCAAATCCTTAGATCCATTGACTGGCGTCAACTACCGTCCTTTTTCCCATTTTTTTCATTTCTTTGGATAAAATCTGCAGTTACAAATTTTATAGAAAATGAAGCGAAAATAATAATTAGTTGTAATTTGATTTGGTTTTTTTTTTTATTTGATGCAACTATTGTTTTATTTTGGTTCGCTTTTAATCAAGGTTCAGTTTTTGATTGAGAAACCTTAAGAAATATACAAATGTAAATATTTTTTAATCTCATTTAAGAAATATTTTTTAATATCATACAATTACATCTTTTTTTTTAATATGTATAAATATTTAAAAAAATAGAACATTTTAATAGATATCAATTTATTTGGCTCTCAGTTACACTGAAATCGATTTTGGATTTAAAATAACAAAACCGGTCGGTTTATTAAAGATATTTTAGTCCGCTTTCGGCTAATTTGAAGTGGTTCGGTTTGTTTTATTGGTTCAACCCTAATTCTTTTTTTTTCCTCTCTCTCAAAGATCAATTCGGCCATAAAAAAACCAAGATTCTTGATAATGTCTTAACTGTCTTCTATGAGCAGCTTCTTTTTTTTTTTTTTGTAAAATATAATTCCACTTAAATACCGGTCTTTGGTATAACAATATCGAAATCAGTTACAGTCCATTCTGCGATTTGATTCTTGCTCATATATATTTCAGTTCCTAAATCAATTGATGACCAGTGTCTCTCCACCGGTTTCGTCCCTGGATCCTGCAAGTTTTGTTCGAAATTAAAAAAACATAAGTGATAATGTAAATACATATATATAGATTACAATACCTGGTAAAAGTAGAGTGATTGAGAGAGTTTTCCGACATTAAGCTCCCAAGTTCTTGGATCCCCAATCCAACCTTGTCCTTTCTTTGTCGGATACCCAAACTCTTCCCACACGGGATGAGGCAAGATCTGCAGAATCTCCTGCGGTTGTGGATTACTGTACGGATCGCATACCTCGTACGGAGATTCCGCGAAACGCGCGTTTCCCGGAACGCAGTAATAGTGATACGCTTCGTAAGGGAACTTCTCCTTGTCCGTCCTGTGAATTTTAGTTCCCTTTGGAAACGTGTGGTGCGGTGGGCAAGCGTTTAGGCGGCTGCGGCTGCAAACGGCGGTTGAGTCGGGGTTGATTATCATCTCGCTGTACCTCGTGACGTCGGTCGTGACGTCACCGTCGCAGTCTCCTCCGTCGTTTTTCCAGCAGCTTCCCATGTCCATTAGATAAAATTGGCTCCCTGATCCACCTCCTTTTAGAACCTCTAGCTTGAATCTAACTTTGAAATTCGGCGATTTCAGCGTCTTGTGCGTCATTGAAAGATTACAAAACAGAGTGTACTTTAGTCCCAAAACGCTGAAAATGTTCTGCTTTATGCGTTTATGTTTCTGAAACAGAGTAAAACCGGTTTGATCTTCCGGTTTAACTGATCCAAACTGAAAAGCTAATCACAAACAAAAAACCCAAAAATCCAAAAAGAAAAACAGAAAATGGCAAAACGAAATTGAACAGAAAACCGGATTAGATACGTACCATCTTCATCATTCCTCTAGTATCGTAATGATAACCACCAGAGAAACCTCGAGAAGCGTCAGCTCGGAGATAAAGCATCAACCATGGATACTTAGACGAAGTCTTCAACAAATGATGAAAAACCCAACTCTCATTCCCTCCAATCTTCTTCTCCCATTTCACCTTATAATACGAATTATTACCAACCACCCAATCATCTTCTTCGTCACTATCCAAATCCCAAGTCCCATAAAAACTCCCACTCATATGCCCTTCTTCATCCACAAAGCTTGTGTACTCATGATGCATCGATGGCATATTCATACACCCTTTCCCAAAACACGGAAACCTCCCTGTCGGAGGAAAAGGTTTCGCCTTTTTTCCGTTTTCCGGACATATCGCAGCTAAAGTATCCGTATTACCGTTCTTTAGCATAATCATCCAAAACTGCCATGGATTTGGACTGTCCATAACTTGACATTTGTTTCCTAAGTATATCTCCTTTTGTGCAGCATAGATATCTGCGCTTTCTCCGGCTTCTATTCCTCCGTACGTTCCATTTTGTACCTCGAGTTTGTTGTCTTTTTCGTCAACTTTATGGATTATCTTCACTAAAAATGTCCCAAGAACACAACAAAACAGTTTCAGCTTGAGGTTTAAGACCTCGATTCTTTGTTCGCATCTGCGTTTGCGTTTACATTTGCCAGATGAATTGACAACCTTAAGCATCTTAAGCATTTCCGTTCGCAATATGTGCAAAAATATTTTAGGAAAAAGTGAAACATGTTTTATATTTCAAAATGTGAAAAAAAAAATTCATGTTACCGCAAAGGCAGAAATTGCATTTGAAACAGTCCAGGCCTAAAACTAAGAAGTAAGAACATAACAACAATGTGATTTTACCGGGCAAGCTAGAGTAATCGAGATCAAAGCAATCTGCCATTCGAGGGCTTCCCATCTTCTTAGCTTCTTCACCAACTTCGTTGCATTGGTTCCATGCTTCTATAGCTACCCTTAAGCTATCATTTTTCATCCCGGGATCTCCCAAAGCCGACACATAATCGATATTTTTTGTTGTTGTTGTTGTGCAGTCTGATCGAACAAAGGAATATGAAAGGCATGAAAGTATAATCATAATTCTCTTGATGTATCTGAATGATCCATGGACACTCTTCTCCATTGCAGAGCTAAATTTCAGAAACTTTTCTTATTATACATTAATTAGCTTCATATGGTAGTATATATAAGCTGAGGCAAACCCACATGCGTTAAGTGGGAGCCAATTGCAAATACATTTACAAATTTTTTTTTATTTTTTTGTCAACAAATTTATGAGTCTCTTTAAAATTATGAAACTCTGTATAGTTCACCAACTAAAAATAAAGTTTTAACCCTATTTTTAGATTTTTTTTTGTTGTTTATCCATTTTTAGGGAAATATACGTTTTAACAAGATTTACATCCGTCGTCACTCTTTAGTCTTTACGCTTGAAGAGAGCTGTTGATGTTATCCGCAAGATTGAACAAGAGATTGGCAATACGTTAAGTGGAATGTACGTATGTCTTACGTTGAGGTTTCTTAAGTTTTCTAAAGAACCTTGTGAATTAGTATTTTCTCACAGCGCACGCTAACACAAAATTTACTAAATTTAGGAGTCGAAGATTGAAATTGGAGATTTTGTGATAAACCCTCCACTTATAAGGTAACAGAGTGTTTGTGTGAATCATGTGATCACTAGCTATTATTAGCTAAAGCTTTGAGTAACAAGCCGGTCCAATATATCTGGATATCCTACACTAAATCAAAAAAAAATTGTGTCCTTTTTCATATATTTTTAACAATGTCGGAAAAAAATCGTGCGTCATTTTTTTACTTAATTTTTGACCATATAATATGAGACTCTAATCGATGGTTTCACTTGCCTGTCCTTCGGACCGACCCTGCAGATAACAACGAACGTTAAGAAACTTAAACGTACAAGCTTATTGTCTTATTATAGCAATACGTAGAAGCATTCTCAGCTGGAGAACTTTGTCTTTTTACAAATAAGACGAAATAGAGACAGAGAAGGAAGATAAGATCATGGAGATTGTTTATAACAGAAATCAAGAAAACAGAGGAGGAGAAACAGAGTTTCTTGGGCCAGAAGGCATTACTTCCTTTAGATTCTCAAAGCATCGAGATAAGCTTTTCCGTCGAGCTCACGAGAGAACAAGCCATCCATGTACTCTTTCAGGGTCAGCCTTTTGAATTTTGCAACCTTTTGCCTTTCAACGAGGCTTTTCGCTGGACCAACTTCTTTATACATTCCTGGGTTGTGAAACGTCGCAATAGAGAGCCTCTCTTTCTCTGAATTAACAACTCCTCGATGCTCGATGCTCCGGTATGTCCCATTCGTTATGATCTATATTAAACCAAAAACCCATCATTAGAACCATTTACAGTGATCTATTACCATATGCATATGATATAATTTACCTCTAACACGTCTCCAATATTGACAATGAAAGCATTTGGGAGAGGTTTAACAGGAACCCATTTCCCATCTTTCTTGATCTGGAGACCTTCAACTTCATTCACCTGCAACAGTATGGTGAGTCCCACCGAATCGGAATGCGGAGTTAGGCCAATAACCTTATCGGGTTGTGGACACGGCGGGTAGTAATTCATCCTCATACTTTGCATCGAATCAACATCATCAAACAACGTTAACATTTCCTCTGGTTTGATCTCTAGGGCTCTCGACATTTTCGCTATTAAGAGCTTAGCGACACTCTGCACTTCAGCAGAATACGTCTCCAATGTATCTCTGAAGAAACAGGAAATCAATATTTATACAGAGAAATACATCGTGGAGTTAATTAATAAATGTTAAAGAGTTAGAACATTTTTTATGCCAAGAAAAAAACCTAAAGGGAAGAGGTAGCTTGGGGAACAAGTGAGGCCTGCGTGATTCAACAGGTAGCACTGTATGGTAGAACAAATCTGCCCAATCGAGTTTCTGATCTTCTGAAACCACAAAAGCTTGTCCGAAACCTTCCACCTCATTTGGTAGCTGCCAGAACTTCTTCTTCTCTTCCATGGGAAGGTTGAAGAAATCTTGAATTTCCGACTTTACTTTGTCCAAGAAACTTGGGTCTATTCCATGGTTTACAAGCTGTCGATGACCATAAAGACATAACAACCACAATGATAAATGTTGAAACAGAAAGTGTTATGCTCCATCATTTGGGTTTGATATGTTATAAAGAAAAAGAATAGGGGTTGTTTTGTAAGAAACGAGTTTTATCGAAGCAATTTCTTGAAGCAAAAATAGTAAATTCTGAGACTTGCATGAAAATAAAAACAGATTAGAGTTATATTTGTAAAAAACGAGTTCCTGCAGAACAATTTTGTAAGTAAAACATATAGTAAATTCTGAGACTTGCCTCGAAAAAACAAGTCTAATAAAAGCTGGGACTAATATGAAGTCAAAACCGTCATATATGTAGAATACTAAAAAAGTTGGAGACTTAGAGACTTTACCTGGAAAAATCCCCATTCTTTGCAAGCAAAGTCGAGTTTCTCAACCTCAGAATCAATGGCGGTTGAAGAACATAACCGCCTCATGTCGATGATTGGGATCTCAGTATTTAGTCCAGAACCATCGGTGACTTCCGTTTCGTCTTGATCAGACCGGACATACCTGGGAGGAACGGTCGTGATCATCTTCTCCTTCACCATCTCTTGAACAGAAGGAACTAAAATTGAGCTCCACTGAGCTGTTCCTTTGGATTCCATAGCAGATTTTTTCTCGGACGAAACAAAAAAAAAAGTGTTTTAGTCTTATAGATGATATTGTCCTTTTTAGGTGATTTAAAAGACATAATGTATTTGGATTTATTGACTTAAATCCTCAATAGTCCAAAAAAATTGATTGATTGGGTTGACCGTTTGGCCTGGGGATAAACAAATGACAACTCGTGAGAAAATGATATATGATCCAATTATAAATTTAATTAGGTCGATAAAGACATGTTAGTGGTACTTAGTCAATTGGTTTTTAGTATTTTTTGTTTGACAGCTTCGCTTTTTACAGTATTTTACTAACCCCTTGTTTTGTTTTTTTGTTTTTTTTTTTTTACTAACCCCTTGTTATCGTTCATATTTAACTCGAAATATAATTCCTTATGTATATTTATTTAAAACTATTTTATTTTGGTACCATCTATTTTATATTTAAACCTTAATTTAAAATTAATAGTAGTAGCACCACGGCTCAAATCCGAATCAGTTAAATTTTATAATGACTCCTTCACTTCGCACTTAAGGAAAATCTGAAACATTTATGACCTCCGTGTACGCCTATTCCCACGAGCTCCAGTAAAGTCTTGAATTCTTAACTTTCTATTTTCTAAGGTCATTTATATCATCAGCACATTGGAAAAAAAAACTATTTTCTAAATTTTTTGTTGGTTATTTAATATTTTTTCTTCTATCTCGATCTCTGATTTGAGCGTTGGAGTGTTCTTTGCATTACTACATCAGTGTTTCAAGCATTTTCAAGCTTGTTGATTGCACGCAAGTTTATTTATTTTCACAAGTCACCGACTCACCTGTACTCTCACAAGTTCATAATCTACCAAGAGTTACTCGAACATCAACTATTTACATTTTTTTTAAATTTATTTATAGTTTTATATGTGGGATATATATAGGATATATATATCATATATATAGGATATCCTATATATATATGAATTTTGTCTGCTCCATAGAAAGGAAAACAGTTGAAAATATGTTTTATTTCATTGACGACAAATTTAGAAGAAATTTTTTTACGTATTTGTCTCATCATTTACATTCTTATATATAATAGTATTTTACTACAATTTTCAATCTAATTTGATTGAAAACAGTGGCTTTTTTTTGTTTTTTTCAAAAGCTTTTATTGTTCATTTGATCGTGATCATCTTCTCCATAATCATCTCTCGACGGAAGGAACTATAACAAAGCTCCACTGGGCCGCTCCTTTGCCTCCATGGAGGATTTCCTCTTGGATAAAGCCAAACAAAATGATGTTGTAACGCACGTTCCCATTGATCGAGATGCGTTACTTATAATAAATAATTTTAATAGTAAATAATATAAATAAACTCACTAAAAGGATTTATAGTTTTAAAAGCCAACTTTATTAAATAAGGGAAAAATATATCGGGAAACACAACATTTCAAAACAGTAGTAAAAGCAAGCGGAAACAAATAAATAATAAATAAGTCTTTGAAATGATTAAAGCGATAAAACATAAAATCCGTTGTCCCGAAAACTAGCACGCTTGACTGCCACTTGAGGCTATTGGAATTCCTCACCTGAAAAAGATAAGGAGGGGTGAGTAACGAAAGTTACTCAGTGTGAGCGGTCGTCCCTGCCCACATGATCTCAAACACCACATCAAAGATAAAGAAGCACATATACACAAGACTTTCAGACAAACAACCATACGAGACTCCTGAACGGAGCACATGCAACAATCACCTAATTCTTCTAACACATAATCCGCAATCTCATTCACAAGCAAGGTACTCATGTGTACCGGTTCGGCAGCCCAGATCCAGTGGTCCGTCGACCTATCACGTAGATTTACCCGTAGGCCTATAAACCTAAATCAGACTAAAGATGAATATACGTTATGGGAACTTCCCCCATACGGTCATCTCCAGCGTACAAACAGCCCTAGCAATCAATTACTAATGCAAGCAGCATGATCCTAGATTTCCATTAATATGTCACATCATCAATCAACATCGAACATTCATCACGCACAATTACTCAACCTAGATCCAGTTTACATGAGCCTAATCATAATCAACGTAAGCCTTAAGATCCACAGATCACGCATCCTCACCTTAATCTGACTGAAGACGATTGATTAAACGAGAGAGAAAGAGATCAGCTACGGAAGACAGAAGATCTGCTTCAAAGGAAAGAGAAAGATTACTTGCTACGCAAGTTAGGGTTTAGACTTTCCATAAATGGAAAAGGTCGGAAAATGAAACTTTCTATAAAAAGAACTTTCCGAAAAAGAAAAGTTTCCAAAAATAGAAACTTTCCAAAAATGGAAAGTTTCCAAATCGGGAAACTTTCAAAAACGGAAATCCCAATTAAGGAAAGAGAATATAGTTACCTTAAGTAATTTGGGAAATTAGGGTTACTCGCCGGAAACCAGAGATCGGCGAGCGGCGGCGGCGGTGGCGGACGGTGGTCGACAGCGGCGGCAGCGGGCGGCGGAGGCAGCGGCGGACAGTAGTCGGCGGCGACGGCGGCGGACGGTGGTCGACGGCGGCGACAGACGGTGGTCAGCGGCGGCGTTGGACGGTGGTCGGCAGCGGCGGCGGCAGTGGTCGGCGGCGGCAGTGGTCGGCGGCGACGAGCGGCGGCGGTCCGGCAAAGGAGAGAGAGAAGAGAGATAATTTATGCAGAGATTTTCTAGAGAGAAAATGGATGACTCTTTTAAAAGAATAGAAAGAGTATTTATAGAGAATGAGGAAGGGGTAGGGTACCTAGGTTTCCATAAGCAGAATGGGCTTGGGCTTTCTCTGAACTTGGGCTTTTTCTGCAGATTGACTTTTTCTTCTAGATGGGCCGAGCCAGGGCCATGTAGATGTAGATAAAGCTTAGAAAAGACCATATGAATCATTTGTGATTCAATTGTGCTAGTTCATAAATTAACCCTAAAGCTTAATGCGCTAGTCCATGTGATTCATGGAAGACTATAAATATAGTTAACTACAATTAGTGGTTTTACTTTTCAACTGTTACGATGAATGATTATGCTTTTTTTTTTTATGATTACGCATGTTGACCCCATAAACAAAGCTAAAATTAAAGAAAATATTAGTAATCTTCACTGACTATTTTGTCTTTACCAGATTTAAACCAAAGACAAAACAATTTTGTCTTTACCAGATTTAAACCAAAGACAAAACAATTTTGTCTTTACCAGATTTAAACCAAAGACAAAACAGAAAAGTAAAAACAGAGACATGGACCACATGACCAGTTTGGAGAAGGCAGAGTTTCTTGGGAAAGAAGATATCACTTCCCTTAGATTCTCATAGCATCGAGGTAAGATTTTCCGTAGAGTTCACGAGAGAACAAGCCTTTCAAGTAGTCTTTAGTTGCCAGGCTTCTGAAATTTGCACCCATTTTTTGCTTTTCAACGAAGCTTTTGGCCGGAGCAACTTCTCTATTCAGTCCAGGATTATGAAATGTCGCAATAGACAATCTCTCTTTCTCCGAATTCACCACTGCGCGATGCTCGATGCTTCTGTATGTCCCGTTCGTTATGATCTACATTACCAACGCCCATCATCAAAATATCTACAATTACAAATGTTGTGGTGGAACAAAAACGATGGTCTAATTTTGTCACAGTTTTGTCAAAAATGACAAACTTGCAACTCAAAACCAAATAACAAAAAGTGGACTTGACCAATATCATACATGTCGTTTTTAGGGTTTCCAAGAGATTAGGATCAGGTCCGGTCGAATCCATATAAGACCATGCCTGAGCCAAGTTTTACTTTGCCAAACCCAACATTTTTTTGGGCAGTTAACCGCTGGTTATCCCATATAATATGGCTTACCTCTAAGACGTCTCCAACATTGACAATGAAAGCATTTGGGAGAGGTTTGACAGAAACCCACTTTCCATCTTTCTTGATTTGGAGACCTTCAACTTCATTCACCTGCAACAGTATTGTGAGTGCGACCGCATCGGAATGCGGAGTTAGACCGATAACCTGATGGGGCTCTGGACACGGAGGGTAGTAATTCATCCTCATACTCTGGAGCATATCATCACCAAATATTTCTTCAATTTCCTCTGGTTTGATCTGTAGGGCTTTCGCCATTTTCGTTATTAAGATCTTAGCTATACTCTTCACTTGAGCGGAATACGTCTCTAATGTATCTCTGAAGATCATAAACAAAAACGTAAACAGAGAGACTTTGTGGAGTTATTTGAGAATCTTTAACACATTTTGATGCATGCAAAACCTAAAGAGAAGAGGTAGCTTGGGGAACAAGTGAGGCTTGCGTAATTGAACAGGCTGAACTATAAGGAAGAACAAATCTGCCCAGTCGAGTTTCTGATCTTCTGAGACCACAAAAGCTTGTCCAAAACCTTCTACATCATCTGGTTGCTGCCAAAACTTCTTCTTATCTTCCATGGGAAGGTTGAGGAAATCTTGAATCTCTGACTTTATCTTTTCCAAGAAACGTGAGTGTATTTCATGGTTTACAAGCTGTAGATGACCGTAAAATACACAACCACAAAGATGAATTTGAGAAACAGAAAGTGTTATGAACTTATGATCCATTTCGGGTTTAACATGGTAGTAAAAAAGAATAGGGTTATTTTGCAAGAAACGAGTTTATTGGGTCAGTTTCGTCAAACGAAAATAGTAAATTCTGAGACTTCCATGACAAAAAGTCTAATAAGATACGTACGCTCCACATGAGGAGACTTAATAATAATATAGAAATTGAGCTAGAAGGGATGATAATAATATTAAGTTTATACTAGTATGGGTGTTTTGTAAAATAGTAAAGTTGGATACTTTACCTGGAAAAATCCATATTCTTTGCAAGCCAAGTCGAGTTTCTCAACCTCAGAATCTACGGCGGTTAAATAACATAAGTGCTTCATGTCGATGATTGGGATCTCGGTATATAGTCCAGAACCATCGGCGACTTCAGTTTTGTCTTGACCAGACCGGACGTACCTGGGAGGAACGGTCGTGATCATCTTCTCCTTCACCATCTCTTGAACAGAAGGAACTATAATAGAGCTCCACTGGGTTTCTCCTTTGGCTTCCATGGCGTCTTTCTTCTTGGATGAAACAGAAAACATGATGTAGATAAAGCTAAAAGCCAAGTCTATCTATCTGATTTATGGAAAACTACTTTTGGTTTTATTTGATTTGAGCATATGAGTTAAAACTACAATGAATGATCGTATTCACCCATAAAAAGTTACGTTTAACAAGTATCAAGCGGTTCACGCCAATCAAGGGTTTTTTTCCTTCTATTAAGCTGGATTTATTTGCAATTTAATGTCTTGTATATACATATGATTTTTGAAATACCTATAAATTGTATTAGGACAATCTCATAAGTTTTTTTTTTTTGTTGAGGTCACAACTATTTCACGATAGAGACACAATTTTGACTTTCTTTTAGTGTCTTTAGCGTAAATTTTATAAATTCCACCAATGTTTTCATTCCAGTTAGGAGCTTGATTCATCTCGTTTATCAAATTTTCTTCTTCTTGTGATTACTTCCATTTGGAGAAGCAATTAATAAGTGAAATTGACGGAAAAGCCTCTAGGCGGTGCATGAAGGTGAGCCACATAAGTACATAACCAATGTCGCAACGCGGTAAGAAAGCCTGTCACCACGTTGAGCCCCACTCATCACTCCACGATGTCGTCATGTGCAAATATTCAATTTTGGGTTGTATTTTTATTTTTTTATTCATTGTTACAGTTATTATTTCCTTTTTCCCATTTTAAAAAACTTTATAAACTTAAAATATTTTACATTCTTTTCCCAACGTATATAAATCGGATTAAATAAATATATATATATAATATTTCTTATATATTAAAGATACACATCAAATCAATATATTCCCCTTTTAATATAAATATTATTTAACATTTAAAAACACAATTTTCTTATATATTTTTATTAAAAAAATTAATTCTTGAAATCCTACTATATTTCGTATTTTAATAAAAAAAATTAACCAAAGAAAAATCAATCATAAACTTTTTTAGGAGAATGATGTTAAAGCTAAAAAACAATACTAGTCTAAAGTGACACTCGCTCTAAAACAAAGGAGTATTTAAGTTGCAAAGTTTTCTCCAAACCATTATCTTTTTTTTTTTGGTTCCATTGAGCAATTGCGTCGAAGTTGCCAATTGGCATCGTGGTTAAAAAAAAAGGTCCAAAGCGTTTGACACCAAAATTGACGAAACGCGCGGCCAACACGGCACCTCAAGCTGTGCACCAACCAGGTTATTGGTTAACGTTCTCGGATCCGTAAATTAGTAAGAACGACGAGGGTATACTCGTCAATCAGACTTACAATACAAATATATAATCGATTCAGCGACTCTTTCTTCTCCAAGAGCCTCTCGGTACTGACTTGTCTTTTCTTTCCCTTTGAATTTATTCCTTCTTTTGGTCTCACATTCTCCCCAATTTCTAGGGCTTTGGTCATTTTCTAATCCTTACAAATTCAGAGCTAAGGTTTGAATTTCCCGAGAACTTCGCTCTTCTCCTTTGCATATTTTATTTTCCGCCATTGTTGCATGATCATTTTGCTTTAGTGTTTACTTTTACTGTAATCCTCGAGCTTGCTCTGCAGTCGATTTTGTGGGATATTTCTGTACTTGCAGATATTTGATCGATTTCAGAATCGAGATTTTTCGTTTTTTGACTTCTTCTAAGTTTGCTCTGGCGCTCTATTTCTCTGATCTGGATCTGTGGTTTGAGCATCATAAGTCGCTAATTTTGATTTGTTGACTACTTAGTGTTGGTGATACATTATGGGTTTTTGTTAGATCTGGTGATTTGAAACACAAATCTCGATCTTAGTGTTATATCTCTCGATAATTACTCAATTCTACCGGCAGATCGGATTCTTCTCTGCAATGTTGCGTGGGTTTTTCGAAATTTTAGAATGAAACACACTATTTGTTTGATAATCTGTACTCAGTTGTGTCCTCCTTGTTTTCAAACCCAGGAAATTTCGTTTTCTCATGGCGTCATACACTCCCAAGAACATTCTAATCACCGGAGCAGCCGGTTTCATTGCTTCCCATGTCGCCAACAGACTCATCAGGAGCTATCCGGATTACAAAATTGTTGTGCTGGACAAGCTCGACTACTGTTCGAATCTGAAGAATCTCAATCCGTCGAAACAATCCCCCAATTTCAAGTTCGTGAAGGGTGATATCGCCAGTGCGGATCTGGTTAACTACCTGCTCATCACTGAAGGCATTGACACCATCATGCATTTCGCCGCTCAGACTCACGTCGACAACTCGTTTGGTAACAGTTTCGAGTTCACCAAGAATAACATCTATGGAACACATGTCCTTCTTGAGGCCTGCAAAGTGACTGGACAGATCAGGAGATTCATCCATGTGAGTACAGATGAGGTCTATGGCGAGACCGACGAGGATGCAGTTGTTGGCAACCATGAGGCTTCCCAGCTTCTCCCAACAAATCCTTACTCTGCAACAAAAGCTGGAGCTGAGATGCTTGTTATGGCGTACGGTAGATCATACGGGCTTCCTGTTATAACAACACGTGGGAACAATGTGTATGGACCCAACCAGTTTCCAGAGAAGCTGATTCCAAAGTTCATCTTGCTGGCGATGAGGGGGAAAGTTCTTCCCATTCATGGAGATGGCACAAATGTTCGTAGTTACCTTTACTGTGAAGATGTTGCTGAGGCGTTTGAAGTTATTCTTCACAAGGGAGAAGTAGGCCATGTTTACAATATTGGTACCAAGAAAGAGAGGAGAGTGAATGATGTTGCCCAAGACATCTGCAAACTCTTCAACATGGACCCTGAGGCAAACATCAAGTTTGTGGAGAACAGACCTTTTAACGACCAGAGGTATTTCCTCGATGATGAGAAGCTTAAGATCTTGGGATGGTCAGAGAGGACCACCTGGGAAGAAGGGTTGAAGAAGACAATGGAATGGTACACGCAGAACCCGGATTGGTGGGGCGATGTTTCTGGAGCATTGCTTCCCCACCCGAGGATGCTGGTGATGCCTGGTGGGAGACACTTTGATGGGTCTGAAGAGAACTCTGGAGCAGCCTCTTTATCTGGAAACTCAAGTCAGAACCAGATGGTGGTTCCGACACCCAGAAGCAGTGGCTCCACTCAAAGCCCTTCACTGAAATTCTTGATATATGGTAAGACAGGATGGATTGGGGGTTTGCTTGGACAGATTTGTGAGAAGCAGGGAATTGCTTTTGAGTATGGGAAAGGGCGGCTTGAGGATCGATCATCCCTCTTGCAAGATATTCTGAATGTTAAGCCTACCCATGTCTTCAATGCTGCTGGTGTGACAGGGAGACCCAATGTCGACTGGTGCGAGTCTCACAAAACAGAGACAATCCGGGCCAATGTAGCAGGCACTTTGACTCTGGCTGATGTATGCAGAGAGAACAGCCTCCTGATGATGAACTTTGCTACTGGTTGTATATTCGAATACGACGAAAACCATCCGTTAGGTTCAGGCATTGGCTTCAAAGAAGAAGACACACCAAACTTCACCGGTTCTTTCTACTCGAAAACCAAAGCCATGGTAACGTTTCATAATTTCATCTACACTTATGGTTTCATGTTTACATAGTTATGCTTATCTTCTTAATATGATGTTTGTTGTGATCCATCATAGGTCGAGGAGCTGCTTAAGGAGTTTGATAACGTATGCACTCTAAGGGTAAGGATGCCGATTTCCTCTGACCTAAACAACCCGAGAAACTTCATCACCAAGATTTCCCGGTACAACAAAGTAGTGAACATCCCAAACAGCATGACCGTGCTGGACGAGCTTCTTCCAATCTCGATAGAGATGGCGAAAGGAAACCTGAAAGGGATTTGGAACTTCACCAACCCTGGTGTTGTGAGTCACAATGAGATCCTAGAGATGTACAGAGAATACATCGACTCAGACTTCAAATGGGCAAACTTCACACTAGAGGAACAAGCTAAGGTCATCGTGGCTCCTAGAAGCAACAACGAGATGGATGCATCTAAGCTCAAGAAAGAGTTCCCCGCATTACTCTCAATCAAGGAGTCTCTGATCAAATATGCCTTCGAGCCCAACAAGAGAACTTGAGGTAATGTAACTTATCTCAGTTTTTTTTAAACTGGTTTGTGATTAGTTCCAACCCTGAGTCTTAAACCAAAAGCAAACCAGCTTTGCCTTTAGGTTTATCCATAAAGGGGTATATCTAGTTTGGATTCTTATATATGTTTTTGTTTTGTTGGTATTGTGTTCCTAGATTTCTGTATTCTTTGCTGATAATAAGGTTTACAAACGGTAAAATTCAAGACAGAGATTTTTTTTCTTAGATGTCGATTCGCTTATTGTCTCAAATTTCCAATTTCCTTCTTCTGGAGGAATTTATTGATAGGTCCTAATCAAAGCATTGATAGATTGCAAGAATGGTAGAAAACTCTCTACCTTTATTTCTTTTGGTTTATGTGTCTCTATAAAGAAAAGATTGGAATCATTTAGCTCCTACAGCTAAAATAATGGGAAAGCCACTAAGGGTCATGCTCCTACATTTCAGAGCAGTGGGTTCCTTTTATTATGCACAAAACGATTAAACAAAAGACTTCGTCAAAACGATTTAGTCAACATACTTAGAGTTTGGCTTCTCGACTCTCGATGGTCTTCCCGCCTGTGGAGTGTTTCAAATTTGCGTTTGCATTGTGAGTCGCAGAGAATGAGTCGGTCATTGTTGTTGTTGTATCTGCAACTGCAAGCTTTTGGAGCAAATCCACAACATCGTGAGATGAGTCAATGACATAGCGAGCTTTTGTGTGAGCTTGTCCTATGGCTGCAGAGAAGTAATTCTCTTTCGTGAGGTCAAGAACGTTCAGTGAAATCTTCTTCTCATTGGACGACAAGATCTCTGATTCGAAGAAAGTGTAAATGTCTTCGTCCTGCAAAATATATCGACCCATTTGTGTTAAAATACCAAATCGATTATCTCAATTCTGATTGAGTAATATGAGCTTTACCTTCTCCAAGAAGTAACCACTGCAAAAGACATAATCAATCGGTCTAGTCATAGATTTTTTTTGCATCATTTCTCCCAAAATACGACAAATTGCTGCTCCCTAAGTAACAGAGAAAGAAGATATAAAACTTAAAAAACCAATTTGCATAAATGAGAAGCATTGATAAATTGCAACAACTCTTTTGATGGTAGATGCTTAGAGTGCTCATAATTCGTTGAATACCTCAGAATGAGAAACATTTATTTTACCTTAGTCTCACCCATCGCATGGACTTCAACAGAATGGTTTCCTCGAACAACATCAACTGATGCCTTAGAGATTGGTCCTGCCCATAAGTACTGCAACATGTCTCTTGCTTGTGCTCTCCCAAATCCAGCATCTACCAAAATCCCCCCAAAGAAACGAAATTTTAACAAAAAGATAAAAGTGCGTGGAAGCAAAATCACACACACTATCCTAAATCACCTGCATATTCATAATTCCATACGACCGAAGTCTCTCTTGCTTCGAAGAACGATCTTGGAGTTCGATCAGTGAAGTACTTAAAAACATCCTACGATGTACAGAATAATCAGTTCATAGAAAGATTGCAAGAAAGGTATAAAGGAAAGATCATCAAGTTTGAACTTTTTTTACAAGGAAAATTCTAACCTTTGCGCCATCGACCCAATCGAGGTTCATGTTGAGGCATATTTGTCACCCATTCTCCTGTGGTATGCCTTAAGAACATTCCATTTTCTGCAGCCAACCATATCTTATACTCTCCAAAGTTCTGATTTTTAAGTACCAAATCAGTGTGAGAAAAATAGATATATATGTATGAAAATAAGCAAAGATGAAAAGAAAGACATTAGTAATACTTTATCTAATGTGTTTCTGCCACTTCTACTCAATACAACTACTGTTGTTTTTGGATCATTGCATAATGCTTTCAGGGTTCCTTTTAGCTCTGGGATTAGTTTAAGATCCATTTCCTTGCTTCGACTATTCATTGGCTCGGTGAGTGTTCCACAGAAACCCTGAAAACACATTTCACAGATTATTAATACAATTAAGTAAATACAACTAAGATTAACAACTCCCAAAGCAAGCTTAATTACCAAGATTATCAGTCTATTGTTAGACTGCGAATATCGTTGTATCACATCTTGTTGTGGAAGGTCATGTGGAATTTTTTTAATTTGCATCTCGGATTCAGCGAAAGCGTCATTGAGTTCACTGCATAGAGATAAACAAAATCTTGGCATAAATAAGCTCTTCTTACTTGAGTGAGCTTTTGGATTACCTCAAGAAATCATCTCATGAAATAAAGAATATCGTTGTATCAAAATCTTGGAAAATTAAATGTTCCTTCTTCTTTGGATCACCTCAAGAAATCATCTCCCCATTTTTTGGCAGAATGAGTTTTCACATACTGAAAATTAACTCTGTGTCTTGTTTCCCTTTCTTCAGCTGGCATATTTAGAGCTTCTTTAATGGCAGAAGAAACTTCTGTAACATTCCAAGGATTCACAAGTAGAGCTCCAGCACCAAGAGACTGTATAAATTTCATGCAAAATCAGTAACTTTAAACATTAATCTATAGAGTTTTTAGAGTCAATATAACACTAAAAGGGCAATTATCTATGTTACCTCACTGAGAATAAGAACCCCTCTTTTGGCCTCTTGGCAAGCAACAAATTCGTGACTAACAAGATTCAGTCCATCTCTCAAAGATGTTACAAGCATTACATCTAAAACAAAACAAAATTTGAACTCATTAAACAAGTTATATTAAGAACTCTAACCAAATAAATGATCATCACGTGTAGTGAAGGAAATTAATTACCCGCGATCGCGTAAAGTGCACACAAGTAATTGGAGTGAACAGAACAATCCTTACAGAGAGAATGAAAGAAAACTCTATCAAGAAACTATGAAGAAACAATGTTATTAAACCATCAAAACTTGTAGATCGAGAAAGCAAACAAACCAGGTGATGAATTGGAAGAGAAAAGACAGAACCAAAACGACCGTTAATGCGTCCGACGAGTCCATGAACTTGGTTTTTGACCTTTTGATCTGTAAAGAAAACACAATCTCAGAAAACTGATGATAAATCTTATATAACATTAGAAGCATAATAGTATACAAAGCTTTTACTTTCAGGAACATCATTTCTTGTTGGCACTGCTATTTGCACTAGCACAACTTTATCGCGCCAATTCGGATTTTCTTCCAGAAATTTCTCAAATCCAAGATATTTTTGTGGAATCCCTTTGATCATATCAAGACGATCAACACCTAATATCACCTGTCAACACCTAATATACACATGGACATGTTTGGATCAAATTCGTACCATTTCAGCTAGAGATTTAGAGAGTGCATTTTTTTCAACTTCATTATACACATCAAATCCAGGCCATCCAATCCATTTGGTATCAAACTGATCTGTCACACCACCTTCAAGAGATCACATAAAATTCTTCAACATTATTATCAAACTGTATTAAATTACATATAATATATATAATAAATATTGTCTAATGACTTACCTAGAAGATTAAATTTGCCACCAGGACTCATTTCCAGAGACCAAGAATTTTTCCCGGTTTTCTTTGCAGAAACTGGAAGCCGGTTAGCGACCAGAAGCAGTCTTGGCCTTTCACCACATGCATCATCATAAGACATCATCTTCTTTCAAGATTCGTGAATTAAGCACTTGTCAAACTAATTAATGATCTGCACAATTTTGTTTTCAAAGCAAATCAGGCTATGTAAAGAAGCTGAGTAAATATCATGTAAGGACGCAATAAACATAACAACAACAATGTTTTTTGTTTGGTATATATTCAACTAAATATGTTGTCGAGAGACACAGAGACAGTCGCAAACTTTTGTGGAAGAAACTATTATGGTATAATTTTGTTAGTTTTATTTTAAATTAATAATGTATTTTCTTTCGTCGAAAACAAAATAATGTAATTCTTTCATCCTCTTTTTTCGGAAAATATAAAACAAGCAGTGTGGGAAAAAAAAATGAAATTAAAGCTACTTCAGATATGAACGATTAACTGATAGGGTCGGATATGTAAAATTAGTTAACAAGATTGCAATGTATGTATTTTGTTTACCAGAAAATTTTCAACAAATGAGGTGGAGAGTGTGAGAAGATTGTTCTTGTCTTCCTGCAAATTTATAGGAAGTCTATAAGATTCAACTTGTGGGGGTGGAATATCTTCTAGTTATGTGGTCTAATCTTCTCTTGTATACATGTCATTAGATGATATTAATTACCTTTCAATCTAATAAATCTTGGTAATTTTCTACCCAAAATGTCACGAAATCTAATATGTATATGTTTATCTTTTTATGTTTTGGTTTTCACTCAGGGGCGGATCTAAATGATGTAAGTAGGGGGCAGCTGCCCCTGGTAAAATTTTAAATTTTCTTTTAAATATTAAGAACTTAATTAAGTTGCCCCTCTTGAAAAATATTTTTTGCCCCCCCACGTAAACAATCATCATTTCTCTAAACTCAATTTTTC
The DNA here is from genome assembly GCA_900406395.1 of Kernera saxatilis. NCBI lineage: Eukaryota > Viridiplantae > Streptophyta > Magnoliopsida > Brassicales > Brassicaceae > Kernera > Kernera saxatilis. The sequence continues at coordinate 43,670 of OVAY01000046.1, forward strand.
ATTAGTTTTCGTTTTTTACGAAGCCATTTAGTACCTTTCTGTTAGCATTATCTTGTTTCCTTATTTTATTTGCAAACACTAAACCATTATTGCCTTTTTCTGTAAAGAAATTCAATTTTTGTTTTGTAACCAAGACATTCATTTTCTTTGCTTCAACATAACTTATTTGATGGATTTGGTAAACAGGAAATCAATATCTATTTATCTGCTCACTAATTTTTTTTTAATTTATCGAAGTGCTAACTGATAATAAAATATATATATTTTTTAAAGTAATTGGTTTTAATATGGTTATCTATTCATGCTTTGAGTAATAAAAATCCACTTCTATGCTTCAATATATATACTTGTATTTTTCACACCATGAAAAAAATATGATTCTTTTTTTGTTTTGTTATGGTTTTTATTCAATTTTATAATATTTTTTAGAAATTTCTAATTTGCTAGTGTTCTTTATATTTTTTTTGGCTATATATATATATATATAAACTATATTTTAAAGATAATTTATTTATTTAACAATAATTTTACATATAATTATTTTTTTGGCTCCGGTAAAATTTTTGGCCGGATCCGCCACTGTTTTCACTAATATCTTAGACACATTGGGATAAGAACTCCAACTATATAGTGGTGATATATACTTGTCTTAATTCAAAATTTGAGAAACTTATTCGAATTTCTGTAGATTGTCTTACATTCTGAATTTAAATATTCTTTATTTGAAAAAAAAAAAATTTTCTTTATTTGGTAATATTTTGTGTAGAGAAATGCTTCAAATCTATATTTTCAAAACCAGTGGCCCAGTAACAGGTGTACCTATTAATATAGTTTTTTTTCTTTCAATAAAGTGGAGTTTCTCCTTAGATTTACTCTTAATTTTAACCATCTGGCGTCAATCTACAAAAACATATGTCAGTTTGTTTATGTTATCATACTCATATTCCCAACAACGGCGCATTAACACGTGTATCGTTCAAAATGATTTTAATCAATAATATTTACTGGTGGAATAATAAGTTTAAAAACATTTCTTTTAAACAATTTTTCTAGTCATCATAATATAATTTTATTGAATGCATTTGTTCCTAATTTATATCGCGTGTTTTATCTGTTTGTGTCGCAAGAAAAAGAGGGTTCTGAATAATTTGTGGTCTATCTAATTGACGCTTCCCCCAAAATGTTCAGCCCGTCTTGTCCCTGTGAGTATAGAAGAAAATAATGAAATCAAATTTTATGTTTGATTATTTGATAATTTGTTGGGTAGGCTGCAAACTTTTTTTTTTTTTTTTTTTTTT
>OVAY01000046.1:44979-56943 GCA_900406395.1 Kernera saxatilis
TTTTTTTTTTTTTTTTTTTTGAAAGGTAGGCTTTAAACTTTCCCAATTTTTTTTTAATGTTGCTTTCTTTATGTGTGCTGATGCAACTTTTTGTAGTTGATATTTAACTTTGTATCATACTAGATTTCTGGTATTATTTACTGATAATATTACAAATTCAAGACCTAGATTTTGTTTCTTACGTGTCGATTAGCTCATTGTCTCCAATTGCCAATTTCTGTCTTCTCACGGAATTAATCCAGCGTTTCAAATTTGATAGATAAAAAAACTATCTCATTATATTATTTGATTGATATGATAATATTTCTAATACGAGACATAATAAAGGTTTTACAAACTGGATAAAATCAAGCCCTCGATTTCTGTATTTCTGTCACATGATTCTTACATATCCATGAGCTCAGTGTCTCCCATTGCCAATTTCCTTCTTTCAACAGAATTTATCCAGCGTTTCGAATTTGCGTTTGCATTGCGATTCTGATGTAACTCGCTATCAGAGAATGAGTCGGTCATTGTTGTTGTTGTATCCGCAACTGCAAGCTTGTGGAGCAGATCCACAACATCGTGAGATGAGTCAATGACGTAGCGAGCTTTTGTGTGAGCTTGTCCAATGGCTGCAGAGAAGTAATTTTCTTTCTTGAGGTCAAGAACGTTCGATGAAACCTTCTTCTTCTTTAGGGAGTGATTACTAGAAGACGAATTCAACCTAGGTTCATGAGGTAACTTGGATGGCACGGCTTCTGATTCGAAGAATGTGTAAATGTCTTCGTCCTGTAACATATATCAATCCATTTAGTTTTAATTAAAAAGCCAAATGGATAAAACATAATTGTGGTTACATATGCAATATAGAATAAATACATAATATAAGTTTTACCTTCTCCAAGAAGTAACCACTACAATAGACATAATCAATTGGCGTAGTCATAGATTTTTTGCTCACTATGTCTTCCAAGATACGACCAACTGCTGCCCCCTAAGTAATATAGAAAGAATATTTGAAAAACCAATTTGTATCAACATAATACATTTCGAATATTGTATAATGTATAGTGTAGCTTGAATTCCTCAAAAATGAAAAGCACTTGTTTTACCTTAGTCTCACCCATCGCATGGACTTCAACAGAATAGTTTCCTCGAACAACATCAACTGATGCATTAGAGATTGGTCCTGCCCATAAGTATTGTAACATGTCTCTTGCTTGTGCTCTCCCAAATTCAACATCTTACAAAAAAAATTTTAGAATGGAAATTTTTAACAAAAGAGATAAATGTTTAGGTGCAAAAAGAGGCAAAGAAACAATATATGTATATATCTAAATCACCTGCATATTCGTAATTCCACACAAGCGAAGTGTCGCTTGCTTCGAAAAAGGATCTTGGAGTTCGATCAGTGAAGTACTTAAAAACGTTCTACAATATACAAAATAAAACAACCCATAAAAGATTTTCAGGAGAAATGTAAAGTAAAGATCATCAAGCTTGGATTTTTTCGTATGAGATTGCTAACCTTAGCACCATCGACCCAATCAAGGTTCATGTTTTCAGGCATATTTGTCACCCATTCTCCATTTGTATCCCTTAAGAACATTCCATTTTCCGCAGCCAACCATACCTTATACTCTCCAAAGTTCTGATTTTAAGTACCAAATCAGTGAGAAAATAGATATATATGTGTGTGATAGTAAGCAAAGATGAAAAGAAAGACATTAATAATACTTTATCTAATATGTTTGTGCCACTTCTACTCAATACAACTACTGTTGTTTTTGGATCGTTGCATAATGCTTTTAGTGTTCCTTTTAGCTCTGGGTTTAGTTTAAGATCCAGTTCCTCGGTTTCATTATCCATTGGCTGAGTGAGTGTTCCAAAGAAACCCTGAAAATATTAATAAATTAAGTAACCTAAAGATATAAAAGTCTAGATAACACATAAAATCTCCCAAGCTAGCTTTACCAAGATTATCAGTCTATTGTTAGACTGCGAATATCGTTGAATCACATCTTGTTGTGGAAGTTCAAGTGGGATTATTCTAATTTTCATCTCGGACTCAGCGAAAGTCTCATTGAGTTCACTGCATAAAGTTAAGGAAAATCTTGGCATAAATAAGTTCTTACTTAAAAAGAGTTAATGTTTTGAAGAAAATTAAAGGTTTCTTCTTTTTTTCGATATACCTCATGAAATCATCTCCCCATTTTTTAGCAGAATGAGTTTTCACATACTGAAAATTAACTCTATGTCTTTTTTCCCTTTCTTCAGCAGGCATATTTAGAGCTTCTCTAATGGCAGAAGAAACTTCTGTAACATTCCAAGGATTCACAAGTAGAGCTCCAGCACCGAGAGATTGTCCAGCACCTGCAAACTGTATCAAATCTCATGTAAAGTCAATAACATTAAACATCATAAAGAATTATCAGATTCAATTTCAACAATAAAAGTGCAAGTACTTTTGTTACCTCACTGAGAACAAGAACTCCTTTTTTCGCCTCTTGGCAAGCAACAAATTCATAACTCACAAGATTCATTCCATCTCTCAAAGATGTTACAAGCATTACATCTAAAGATTAAAAAATCAAAAAAAAAAAAAACTCAGTAAACAAGTTATATAAAGAACTGTAACCAAACCAATGATCACTACGTGTAGTAAGGGAAATTAATAACCTGCGATCGCGTAAAGCGCACATAAGTAATTGAAGTCAACAGAACAATCCTAACAGAGACAAAGAGTGGAAAATTTATGAAGAAACTATAAAGAAAGTATATAATTCATGAAAAATTGAATAGATAGAGAAAGCAAACAAACCAGGTGATGAATTGGAAGAGAAGAAACAGAACCAAAACGACCATTAATGCGTCCAACGAGTCCATGAACTTGAGTTTTGACCTTTCGATCTGTACAATAAAACACAAATGACAATCTCAGAAAACTGATGAACAAATATTATCAAATCAAAAAGCATAATAGTATATTAAAGCTTTTACATTCAGGGACATCATTTCTTGTTGGCACTGCTATTTGCACTAGCACAACTTTATGACGCCAATTCGGATTTTCTTCGAGAAATTTCTCAAACCCAAGAAACTTTTGTGGAATCCCTTTGATCATGTCAAGACGATCAACACCTAATATCACCTGTCAACACCAGAAGATATTATCTAAAAACATTTTCTAATTAGCATCAACTTAAAAGTTGTCAGAAAAATGTGTTACCTTTTTTCCAGAAAATCTCTCTTTAAGCTCATTCATTTGTTGTTTGACTTCAGGGAGCTCGCATGTTTTTATAAACCGATCGGGATCTATTCCAATGGGAAACTGAAATCCAAAAAAGAACAGAGAGATTAGTTATTGTTATAATCTGATGATTTAAGTTATAGAGAAACAGTGTAAAATCAAGATGTTGAATTATTATGAAGTCATACAACAGCTACTCGAGTGACTCTGCTTTGATCCACAACTCCTTCATGTGTTCCTTCAACTCCAAGAATTCGAGTGCATGTACTCACGAAATGTCTTGCAAAATCATATGTGTGGAAACTGAAAAAAAAACAAAAAAAAATACATATATTAACTTAGAACTCTTTTGATTCAAATCAAAGGACATTGTTAAAGTTTAAAGTTTACCCAAGTAAATCAGCTGTAAGAACAGATCGAAGCAGCTCTGATCGGGAGGGCAATGTTTTGTAGACCTCAGAGGAAGGAAATGGTGAATGGAGAAACCATCCAACTTTGATTTTGTTGTTGTATTCTTTAAGATATTGAGGAAGAAACATGAGATGATAATCATGGCACCAAACGATATCTCCTTCCTCATAGTTCTCTATTATGACATCAAGAAATATTCGATTTGCTTTCTTGTATGCATCATATTGAGTTTGGAAAGTTTTGTTTGTGTCATGATAATCTTCTTGTGGAAGTCCCATGTGATGAAGAATTGGCCACAAAATACCATTGCAATAACCATTGTAGTATTGATCAAACACCTCTTCAAGGAACACAGGAATACACTTCTGCAAGTAGAAAGAACAAAAAAACTAAAGTGAGCGAGTGATCATTAGATATGTGAAAACTTCATGAGTTTCCATCTCAAAACAAAATTGATCATTTTTTCAGTATAAACGCTTATTAGACTCTTGATACCATATAAATGTTCATACTTTTCTATCTTAAAATCAATTGATAATGAATGAAAAAACATATAAACTTTATATAGATTCGATATAAGCTGATAGTTTCAAATCTGTACCATCTGAGCTAGAGATTTAGAGAGTGCTTTTTTCCCAACTTCATCATAGACATCAACTCCAGGCCATCCAATCCATTTGGTATCAAATTGAGCTGTCACACCTTCAAGAGATCACACCATAAAACATTATTATTAAACTGTTTCTGTATAGTTTTATATGTATTTGTGATCACTTACCTAGAAGACCACTGACTAAACCACCAGGACTCATTTCCAGAGACCAAGAATTTTCTCCGGTTCTCTTTGCAGAAACCGGAAGCCGGTTAGCCACCACAAGCAGTCTCGGCCTTTCACCACATGCTTCATCATATGGCATCATCTTCTTTCAAGATTCGTAAAGCACTTGTCAAACTAATTAACGACCTGCACATTTTTGTGGGAAAACAATAATCATAAATTAAAAGACAAGGTTATATCAATGTACAAATATAAGCGATTAATTGAATAAATGTGAAAAGTAATAATACGAAACTATAATAATTCAAAAAAATCATTCTAATAAAATTAACTTTTATTGAAACAAACAAGAAAACCTATAAACATTTTCTTATATATTTTATAAAAGTTGATATGGTCTGACTAATCAAATAAGAAAAAAAAGATTTACGCACTTTTTTATTTGATAAAAGCTGATATGCTCGGATTTGTGGTTGACAAAGATTGCAATGTATGTATTTTGTTTACCAGAGAACTGTCAACAATGAGATGAAGAGTGAGAAGATTGTTTTTGTCTTCCTGCAAATTTATAGGAAGTCTAAGATTCAACATTTGAGGGGTGGAATGTCTTCTAGTTTTATGGTCTAATCTTCTCTTGTACACATGTCATTAGAAGATATTTAATTACTGTCCAATTTTTTTTTTTGTAACAAACTTTCTATCTTTTTTTTATCTTGGTAATTGTTCTTCCAAAAAAAGTCATGAAATCTTAATACGTAGACGTTTTTTCTTTTTATGTTTTGGTTTTTACTAATATCTTAGATAATTTGGGATAAAAGATTCTATATAGTGGTAGTCAATACTTGTCTAAATACAAAATGTGAGCAAGTCTTTGAAATTTTCTATAGATTGTAGAGTTGTATTACATTCTGAATTATTATTTGGTAATATTTTTGTAGAGATATTCTGATTTTTAATTCAAATCTATATTTCAACCAGTGGCCTATTAACATGTGTACCTATTACTATAGTTTTTTTTCCAAATAAAGTGGAGTTTCTTTTAGATTTACTCTTAATTTTAACCATCTGGCATCAATCTACAAAAACATATGTCAGTTTATTTATATTCTCGTACTCATATTTCCAACAAGAGATCATTAACATGTGTATCTTTCAATATGATTTTAATCAATAATTTTAATTTTAATCGTTTTGCATTAATTTTGTAGAAACATATGTCAGTTTATTTATAGAGTTTTCTCGTACTCATATTTCCAACAATTAGCTAACTAACATGTGTCTTTTACAATGATTTTATTCAATAAATTTCAGAATCTCTTAACCATGTGTCAATTTATTTATGTAGTTTTCTATTCTCATATTTCTAACAATTAGCTCATTAGCTTGTGTGTCTTAATTTTACTATGCCTTTTTCAAATTTTTTTATTATGCCTTTAATTTGTTCAGTAAAATTAAAGTATTTGAGAGTTAACCACTTGGCATTTTCCTGTAGATACACGAATATATTTCATTTTCATACCCATGGTTCCAATCACTGCCAATTAAAATGTATTTATGTGTGTTTGTTAATATTTATATAAGATGACCTGCTTTGTACATCTAAGTTAGAGAATGAGTTCTACCATTTACTCAAATCGCTTAGATATTTTAGACATTTTGAGTGATAAGAATATCTGGCTTTTGTTTCAGAAATTAGTTTGAGTTTCAATTCAAAATCTATCTCTGTTATTCAAAATGAAAAAGACATAAAAACACAAATATAATAGACTTTAAAAAACAACATTCGTTATGAAAAAGTTATTAAAAGCTTATAAATATATCTAAATTAACCACGTAGTATTCCAAATATATACCTAAATAAGTAGGTAAAACTTTCACATGGATACGTCCAATGTTTAAAGTCTTTTCCTAAAACAAAAAATATAACAAGTTGCCATAAACAAAACGAAAACTAATCCATAAATGATATAAACTATTTGTGAAATTTAGCTTATTAATACATAAAAAAATACTATGATTGATATTATAGATTTGTTATGAAGGTTATTTGTCTGTTTAGTTAACTATTTAAATTAATTTCTCTAATCATCGCAATAATTTTATTTTGTTTTAAATGTATATCTTCCATGTTTGTTTTGGGCTCAACCCAAAAAAAACTTCACGTTGTAACCCAACGAAAAAAGCTTCACGTTGTAACCCAACGAAAAAAGCTTCACGTTGTGGCCCAAAATGCGTCACGTTGAAAAGAAAAAAATGCTTCACGTTGTAAAAAAAAAAAAAACACTATTGGTAATTTGTTTTCTTGCTAAAACCTCTAGACTTTTTTTCTTTGACAAAAACTGTTGGTTTTCCGGAGGAACAGCCATTATTCCTGACTCAATTTCTGTGTCTCTGTCTGTCCGTTCTTGTCAGGAGATGGAATTAGACCCAGATGATGTTTTCAGAGATGAAGATGAAGACCCAGAAAGCGAGAATTTTCAGGTTTTGACTCGGTTCTTCTTCTTGGAGTTTACAGTCAAAGAAAAAATGAAACCCTAACTGATATTGATTATTGAGTGTTTTATCTGTTCGTGTCGCAGGAAAAAGAAGCTTCCAAGGAATTTGTAGTCTATCTAATTGACGCTTCTCCCAAAATGTTCAGCTCTACTTGTCCCTCTGTGAGTATATATATATATAGAAGAAAATAATGAAATCAAATTTTATGCTTGATTATGTTTTATGGTTGCTTCCTTTGTGTGTGCCGATGCAATTTTTTTGTAATTGATATTCAACTTTGTATCATACTGATGTTGACAGGAAGATGACAAACAAGAAAGCCATTTTCACATTGCTGTTAGTTGCATTGCTCAGTCACTCAAGGCTCATATTATCAATCGGTCAAATGATGAAATAGCGATATGCTTCTTTAACACTGTAAGTTTCTGGATGAAACGTGTTGTATTTAATTGTTTTTTTTTCTGTTCTTCGCTTATTTGGTTTCTTCAATTTTGTTGTCACTTGCAGCGTGAAAAGAAGAATCTTCAGGACCTAAAGGGTGTCTATGTCTTTAATGTTCCAGAAAGAGAGTGTATTGACCGTCCAACAGCGAGGCTGATTAAAGACTTTGATCTCATAGAAGGTAGGTGCCGGGTACATATCTATTACCCTTGCGCGTGAATATGATCTCCACCAGATAGACGTAAAGCTTTAGCTAGTATCATACAATATTTAACCTTTTTTTTTTATGCTCTAGTACATTATTCTTTGTAAATTTAGAGTTTCGAATCCCTTTCTTAGCAATCACTCTAGTAATAAAAGACATTACATGTGAGAATGAAAATCTAGAATGGTTGAGCATGAAAGAGTATAATGGAGCAAGCTTTCAGCGCCTGAGATCTCAATGGTAGATGTCAAACTGATTCAAAAAGTGAAGAGTGGAGTAGTGTGCTGAAGGAGAGTTATAGACTTTGTTTTTGATCGTGCATGTATGTGTTCGTGTATACATAAAACATCTAAGGGGACATGTAATATTTTGGGTGCAGAGTCATTTATAAAAGATATTGGCAGTCAAGATGGTATAGTCTCAGATTCTCGGGAGAATTCCCTTTATAGTGCTCTCTGGGTTGCACAAGCACTACTGCGCAAAGGGTAACGATCTAATTTCATTTATTGATTTGGTGCCTAGTTTGTGATATGCATTACAGTTTTGTCTGTAATCTGATCCCTGTGTTGGTAATATTCTGTGACAAAACCATATGTAGATCTTCAAAGACAGCAGATAAGCGCATATTTCTATTCACTAATGAAGATGATCCTTTTGGGAGTATGAGGATTTCTGTTAAAGAGGATATGACAAGGACTACGTTGCAAAGAGCTAAGGTAGTTTAGCTCCAACCCGTACTTAGATATGACTTACAAAGAAATATATTCAAAGGAGCTTTTTGGTTAGCAGACTATAGAAGGACTAATGGGCTTAACATTTTCTACTTTTTGGTGATTCCTTAAGGATGCGCAAGACCTTTGCATCTCAATTGAGCTTCTTCCCCTCAGTCACTCTGATAAACAATTCAATTTGACTCTGTTCTACAAGGTTAATAACCATCTAATTCTTGAGTTGACCTCATAAACCTGGGTGCTTGTCTTAAATTTATATTTTGATGAATTTTTTTGTCAACTTATATCCAGGATTTAATTGGATTGAACAATGATGAACTTACGGAGTTCATGCCATCCGTTGGACAGAAGTATGTTTTTCATTCTCTATTGCCTGTTGAAATTCCTTATATATCTTTGTCAGTCCGTTGCTTATAGCATCATAGTACTACACTCAGACAGAAGCGATGATGGTTTTTTGAGAAGTTTCAAGACTTCAAATTCACCACTTTGTAATTTGTCTCTTTATGTTGAATTTGGTTTCATAGGGATTCACGCAATTAGTTGTCCTTTTTTGCTGAAATGCATCTATTTTCAGATTAGAGGACATGAAGGACCAACTGAAGAAGCGTGTACTTGCCAAGAGAATAGCAAAAAGAATTACGTTTGTGATATGTGATGGTCTGTCTATTGAATTGAATGGTTATGCTTTACTCCGTCCGGCTATTCCTGGCACCATAACCTGGCTTGACTCTACTACTAATCTTCCAGTGAAGGTAATTTGACAGATACGCTCCAATTGAATTGAAATTATGTGCCTTTACTCATCTCTCTTTTTAACTTCCATTACAAGTGAACACCTTTGTATTTTTTGGATCAAATCTGCCCACTTTTTTTTTTTTTTTTTCATGAATCAAGAATTTTCCTTGACAGTAATGTACGCTATCTATGTATGTTCTGGGTTTTAAACACCATGTGCCGGCTTGTCTGCAGGTGGAAAAATCATATATCTGTGCGGACACTGGAGCGATAATGCAAGAACCTATACAACGGATTCAGCCTTACATAAAGTAAGCCTCTAAGTAGCTCCTGAAATATGTCTATATTTTCAACATCATTATAAAAATAAATTCTATAGGAAGATATATTGAGAGAAAAGAAAACCAAAGCCTCATAAATGTGATTCTCTTTCTTGGCAATCATGAAGCTTAAATTTCACTCTCCTCGATAACATAAATGTGATTCTCTTTCTTGTCTAGTAAGAATTGTCTTTAATGATTCGTTCTCCTTTCCAGTCAGAATGTCATGTTTACAGCGGCAGAGCTATCGCAACTAAAAAGAATCTCAACTGGACACTTAAGACTGCTGGGGTTCAAGCCACTTAGTTGCCTCAAAGATTATCACAATATGAAGCCTTCTACATTTCTCTATCCAAGTGATAAGGTTACCTGCTTCTCATTTATCCGATGCCTGCTGCTAATTTTTCCTGTAGTTCAATATTCTCTTGGAACTTGGAAGAGCAAAAACTTTGACTTAGGTGCTGAAATTGTTTTTCCAAATTTGGATGTTCTCTTAAGTAGATTATGTTTATTTCCTTTGTTGTTTCCTACCAAAAGAATAATTTCAGTTCTTTTGATTACACGCATTTTTCTCCCCTCAGATTGGTGTCCTATCAGTAGGGAGCTTCAGATATCTACCAATTATCATATTAAGTTTCAGAGATTTAAATCTTAATTTGGCATTTTGCTGAGAAAGTTTTAAAGAAAGTGACTTGAATAGCATGTTTTCCACTTTTATCTTGAAAACCGTTGTGTAAGTGGGAATTCTTAACTTTTGATGATCTAACTGATGCAGGAAGTTATTGGGAGCACTCGTGCATTCATTGCCTTGCATAGATCCATGATACAGCTGGGACGGTGAGCACATTATTAGATATATAATTCGATGAAGTTGAATATAACTTCTGCATTTTTAGCACATTCTCTGATATATTAACCCTATAATCATTGTATCCTCTGTTGCAGTTTTGCTGTTGCATTTTATGGTAGCACTACACCTCCGAGATTGGTTGCGCTTGTTGCTCAGGTGAGAAAACGACTATAAGACCTTTCTTCCACATGTAACTACTATATTTCATCTTGATTTTTTGCTTTATTTCCTTTTTTTGATTTGTGCTTTGTTCAAAAACCTACTCAAATATCTTTTCTTAAACTCGAACAGGATGAAATCGAGAGTGATGGTGGTCAAGTGGAGCCACCAGGGATGAACATGATATATCTTCCATATGCTAATGATATTAGAGATATCGAAGAGGCAAGAAGAAAGAAAAGCTTTTAAAAAGTTACTTGGTTCCAACATTATTCATGTAGATTAAATTTTGACTAGTTGGTGTATATTTGGTCAGTTGCATTCAAAACCTGGTGTAGCTGCTCCTCGAGCATCAGATGATCAGCTTAAGAAGGCATCAGCTCTAATGCGACGTCTAGAGTTAAAAGACTTTTCGGTTTGCCAATTTGCTAATCCCGGTATGTTCAACACTTGTATAAGTCTTGACTGAGTGCTGATTTTGAAAACCATTCATACATAGAAATTGAAGCCTCCCTTTGTTGCAGCTTTACAGAGACACTATGCGATCTTGCAAGCCATTGCATTGGATGAAGATGAGCTTCGTGAAACTAGAGACGAGACGCTTCCTGACGAAGAAGGAATGAAAAGGTTGCAACAAAAGTTTTAAAACCCTCTTTCTATAATTCCAGACACAAGCAAAAAGAAAAAAGGTTGGGATCTTATAGAGTGAGCCCTTTTATATTGCAGACCTGCAGTTGTAAAAGCAATAGAAGAATTTAAGAAGTCGATTTACGGTGATGACTCTGATGAAGAAAGTGACTCAGGGCCAAAGGAGAAATCAAGAAAGCGAAAAGCCGGTATTGCAGATGAAGGAAATTATGACTTTGTCGAGCTAGCAAAAACCGGAAAGGTGAAAACAGCATAGTAAACATTGATTGATTCCCTTTAGATCTCTGCTTAATGATTTCATTGTTTCGTTTCATTGCTTGTTAGATCTCTCTACTTAAACAAATTACCTTCATGTTTTAGCTCAAGGACTTGACGGTGGTCGAACTGAAGACATATTTGAGTGCCAACAATCTTCTCATGGGCGGGAAGAAAGAAGTTCTGATCAATCGGATTCTGACTCACATTGCTAAATAAACTAAGTAACCGTGACTATAACTCCGGCTAGAGGATACGTTTCAGTTTCTTCTGGTATTAAAAAGCGGGTTGGTTTTTTTATGAGAACCGGATCGGTTTAACTTCCGGTTCATTGTGCTACGTTTTGGCTCTCCCACAAAGCTTTTTGGATTTAAGTGTAATGGTGTCTCTTTCGGGTTACCACTAATCAGGTAAAATCATGAAATGTTTTGTTATCTTATCTTTGTTTTAACTGTATGATTTATCTTAATTCAGAGCAGAGTTTATATTTACAAATTCCATAAATTTCTTTATTAATTTTCCATATTGATTTACACAAAAAAAAAAAGAAGAAAGAGCTGACGAATCTGAGCATCAAGATAGAAGTAAATTACAAATTCTGTTTTAAGATTTTATTACTTTTGTGAGAGAGCAATACTTACGTTTTTTTTTTTTTTTCCTCTTTCTTTTTTTTTTTTTTTTCCTCCCTTACGTTTTTTTT
>OVAY01000046.1:56951-73178 GCA_900406395.1 Kernera saxatilis
ACTTACGTTTTATTGATCAAAGGTTATTCTTTATGAAAAAAAAAATATAAAGAACGTTATGGACCTTTGTAATAATATCCATTTCACTCACATACTCAGAGTCTCACACATGACAAATCCAAACAATAAAAACATAACTAAGTTAAGCAAATGATTCATGATTCCTTAGAAAACAAACATTACAGAAACGAGCTTTTCTCGTCTCTTTCTTCTTACCTTTATAAATTTCTTTATTTGGTTCTGATCAAGTTTGAAGGATCCCTTAGAACGTATTTAGGCAATTCGTACTTAGATCCTGCAAAAATTAACATCTCAACTACTAAACCAAAAACCTTAGTACCTTACATAAGAAGTAGATTTCTTTTCTTTTTTTTTTTTTTTTAATTTATTTTACCTTTCTCGTCGTAACAAATGGTGAGGTCAGTGTTCTGAACAATCACTCCTGCACTCTCAATTATGGTTTGCGCAAGCGATAAATCATCTTCTTCAGCTGCAGCTCGTAACGCATCCCAGATCTCTGTTTACATATACAAAAATATTAAAACTTTTTGACTCTTTACTTAAATGGATAGAACTATATATGAATGTTTTTTTTTTCAAATTTGATTAATGTGATCATCACCTTTCTTGCCTCCATAGTGAGGAGCTGTGTCCCAAAACTCCTCTCGCATCTGTGTGAGCTCAGCTCTTGATATCGGCTGAGGATGTTTCCATGATTTTGGTCTTCGAATCTTTTCCTTTCTCCCTACAAAACACAATCACATCACACACACCATAGAGATGCTCCTTTTTTTGTGTTCTAAAAAACTTTAAAGTAGAAACAGTGAGATCAAGTGTTGTTGAATGTGAATCTACGAAAACCTCCTATTAAAATCTACAATTTTCAAACTTTGGATCTGTGAGTCAATTTGATTTATCAAGAATGAACGCCTAGAAAGTAAGAACAATCAAGAAGAAGATGTGTGTATGTAGGTCAGTTCTTGACATTCATTTGATCCAATGAGAGAGAGAGAGAGAGAGAGAGTACCTTCTGTCATGGTTCTCGAACTAGAGCAACCCATTTGTCTTCCTTAGATAAACAACAACGAACATAACAATTCTACAGAGGAGAGGAAACAGAGCAGAGACAGAGATAGAGGATAGAGAGAGATTAAAGATTTGTAGACACGTAGAAGATAAAGAGAGATATTTTTTTTTGTAGGATGAGAGACAATGGTTTGCGTTATCTCGTGAATCACAAGGTTGCTCTGTTTCTTCTTTTTCTCCTCCATAATGTTTGGTTTGTTCAAAGTGAGATACTCGTGAGCCACAAAGGTGTGGTAGTTTGGAATTTCACACCTACCTAATTATGGTCAAAGATAAGATCATACGTTTACTATACAATATTTTATAGAATAATTTATACTAAATATATAACATATCTAACAGCTGATATATAATGCATTAGAGAATGTTTTCTTGATAAATTTCTTTTTTTTTTTTCTTTTTTTTTTTTTTTTATAACTTATAGGAAAACCCCCGGGCCTTTGNTTTTTTTTTTTTTTGATAACTCATAGGTAAATCCCAGGGCCTATGGAGAGACCAGACTAATCCCCTGGGAGAGGTGCAGCCCACGGATAGACCCTCTTCCCAGATATGCAAATGGGCCCGAAAGCATGGGCCCATATCCGTGTGGGTGTCCAGAAACAATGTGTTGTAATTTCACGCAGCAGGTGGATCGAACCTGAAACGTGTTGGCGTCCCAGGCCCGTCCCCTTACCACCTGACCACAAGGTTCTGGACCTTGATAAACTTCTTATGAAGCCGAAGTAGTTACTTTTGTGTTTTTAATACGTACCACAAATAAAAAACTCGTGTTTTACTTTAACGAAAAGAGAAAATAGCTACTCTGAATTTGATCATATTTCCTCTTTTCGTTCGTATTGCTTCATTTCAAACCTGGGGAGCAATAGGGTTGTTGTGAAACTTTAGGAAAACATTTGGGGTCATTTTTCAATATCTAAATTAATATATGGATCAGGATTCAGGCAGAGACAGATTAATGCATTCGCGTCGTTTCCTTTGTTTGGATGCGTACAGCGTGCCGTTTTTTAATTTGTTTTCGAAAATCATGTCGTTTACCATCGCAGAACACTCGGAACGCGATGCCCTTCCCTTCCAAAGATCGACAACATGCACGCCATTTGAATTTATCACCAAAGGACGGTGTGCTGTTTAACATCTTCATGTACACGTTGTGTCGTCTCTTATTTATAGATGCGAAGCGTTTGACGTCTTGAGAAATCACGTCGTTTAGCATACTACAACTCATGCTGTTTTAGTAGCGACGAGTTGCACGCCGTTTGTATTTTTGGGCTTTTTGGCTACAAGATTTTGGGCCGTTCACCTTCATTTTATTAGTAAACTGTCTGAATAACAGTGAGTTTATACCTTACCAAGCCATGATTTTAAAGTTTTACGACAAATAAAATAAAATTGAAAGAATATTTACATAGAACGACAGTATGCCGATTTATAGATTGATCAAAATTAAAATATAAATATAAAGTTTTCTATTAATATATTTGTTATAGAACTATAGAATATTTTATTTTATAAATAATTAAAGATATTAAATTTACAAAATTATATAATGAGTAAAAGAAATAATGTATAAAGTATAAGCATATCTTGATTTCTCTTAGTGTTCTATTTTAGTTAGTCAGCCAGGACTGAGAACGGCTAACCTAAATGCCTAATACAGTAATTCCTAGTCCAGCCAAATTGGACATTTTTGTCTGTTTTTTTTTTTCTTCAAAAGTAAAATATACATACTATTATTTATTATAGTGTTGATTTTTCTTTTTCTTTAAAAAATAAAAAAAAAAAAAAAAAAACTTTTGAGACTTTTTTTTGTGTGTGTGTGTGTGTGGTCATGTCAAATAAAGATGGCAGATGTCTTAATTAACTCTACCAAGTAAAGTGAAGTAAACTTTGACGCATCATTATCAAAGAATATGAAGTGAAATTAATGGGGTTTGTTCTAAGATGCACCAATGTCATAAAAGTCACATTGGTACGATTCAGATGCTGATAATGAAATTAACGTGGTTTACAAGTTTCAAAACAAATCTATAATAATGCAAATTTACCAAGATTTATATGTAGACTAATGTATGATAATGACCCAATTGAACGATTTAAACTCCGGTTTGGGTTTTGAAGTAAAATACATTATAAAAACGTCTTTTCAACAGTTTTCATGATTTGGAGCAGCGTTTTTCTAACAACATAATTCAACAGTTGATTTAACATTAGCGTGGCATATAGGATCTCGGACTTAAATATATTGTATAGATTTAAGTACTTAATTAAAGAATGTATATAACATGCATTGAATGTGTAATAAGCGGCTCCATCTTACTAGTTGGTTAGTTAAACTTATTAAGAAAATACAAAAAAGGAAAGTGAGAGAAGAAGCTTCATGACAGAAAGTTAGTCCTTAAATAGTATAATCCCGGAAATAAGCAATAATGGTGTTCCTTATATTAATGCATGTCTATTTTCATTTTCCTTTTTTCTCCTCTTTTGTCTTAAACTCTGAATCTATTCTAAAAACGTCAACGGGACAGAGGAAGACGTCTCTTACGTAAATAGACAAATAATTATAGATTTTTTTTTTTTTCAAATGACTCAAATTATCAACTTTTGCTACAAAAGTGCCAAAGCGAAGCTTTTGAATTATTATTTACTTTTAAAGTTATAAGCTTATAACTTCAGCTTCCTTCCTAATGAAATTAATTTACGTACGCAACGTATTTACGTTATCTCGATTATAATGGGCACCAGTCAAATGTTCATGTTTATACATATGTGTAAACGTATGATCCAGAAATTTGTCCCTTTCAATTTTTAATTCTCTACAGTATTAGTCTTTTGAGTTATTTCAGGTTGTGAGCTTATACTGTGCGCTTAAGTATAAGTCTACTAGTTTTTATCAACAAAAAAAATCTATTAGTCTACTAGAATGATATATAATATATATATATATATATATATTAATACGTCCACAAATGGATTTTGTTCTACAATTAGAAAATTAATTTAGCACTCCTGAATACCCAATCGTACGTAAATAACACGATGATTTTTGTTCTTTTATCAAATCTACTGAAACTTTGTAATATATCACATAAATATTTCTGTTTTAAAATTTTATAATAACTATAAAAATAAATTTTACCGATGAGATCAATGTCGTTTATGCAATATTTTATATGAAACAAAAAAAAACTAAATTTGATAGCTATAATTTTATTGAAGTGAAAATCGGAAAGTAATTCATAAACAATTAATATCATTAAAAATATGTATTTTTCTCAATTTTTAAAAAGGAGCTGCATGTAGTTTACACACATATTCCATACCATATATTCAGGTATATTAAAATACAAAAAGACATATTAAAGTGTAAAATAGTGTTTTTTATAACTCAATTACGGATCACACACAAACACATCTATTTCAATAGTCGGTACCATATCATACATGAAGACACACAGACACAAACATTCTTTTTTTTTTTTTTTGTTAACAGACACAAACATTCTTCATAAGACGATGTAGGACATATATATGATAATATTATGAAATGAAATCAACAACATATATATATATATATATATATATATATATATATATATATCGGTATAAATAATGTGCCTAATGACCCACGCCAGGGCTAGGGACCGATCCTAGTAGACGGTGAATCTCCGGCGAGTTTTCCGGCACCATATGCTGATCGGAATAATCTTCCGGAGGAGAAGTGTGACCCTTGTCGCTTGGACCCGAAGGTGGTACATTGCCCTTTGGTAGGGCACTAAGAAACAATCCCTTGCTTGCACCGTAAGGCATTAAAACCTTTCTAGCTTCACAAGATTGCGATACAAAACCTACAATAAAAAGCAATAAGCAAATATTCGGAATGGAGATCCTTGAACGAGCCATTTAGTATAATTGATTTTATAATATTAATTATTAATTATTGTATGAAGCAAGAGAAGTTTTGGTTTTATTTTTTTTTGGATTTGGTAGTGTGTTTTTGTGAATGAATATTTGAAATAGAGTGGATCTATATATAGAGAGAGAACGGAGTAGGACTAGGTCAATTGTAATTTGGGTTAGGTACATATGAACTAAATTGGTTAGTTCGTATATACAGTGTTTATGAATGTAATTTATGGATCAATGTATATCTGTGTGTGTGTGTTTTTTTTGTGCTTTTCCAAGAACTGCAAACCAAATCTCTCACCTTTCATGCTTTAATTTTGGTATTATGATTCCGCTTCCGCATATAGTTTAGCAATAACATAATTGAGTATATTTCACGGAAAAAAACATTCAATTTTCTTTTATTACTTTCAACATTATATAACGTAAAAAAAAAACACGAAACAAATTTGTTTTGTCATTCAGTTCAATATTTGTCCTATTAAGTTCCTGACTGAGAAAATATGTTCCGTGAGACGAGAAATCTTAAGGGAGTGCTATTTTCTTCATATTCACATATAATTGAACACTTATTTCTATGGCTCATTATTTATTAGTGTGGTACATTATGTGACTGCTTTTTATTGTTGCACTTTTGTGTGTTAGCTAAGTTTTATCCATGGGACACAATTATATGTTTAAAATTTTTACTTTTCATACCTCTATTATTGAAGTTCTAGTGAAAACATCATTTGGTTGAATGAAATAAGGCTACATCAGAATTTTGCTGAATAGATATTACAGATTTACATTGTTTTAATATATTAGGAGGTATTTAAACAAAGTTAGCTCCATTATTTTAACTATCAATACCAATAAGAGCCTATATTTAGGGGGTTCGAAATTTATTTATCAGGTGCTGCAAGTAAAGAAAATAACGAAGAAATATTATTATAGTAAAGCATGTTCACAAATATATAACAAAGCATTAGACCAAGTGATTCGAAACACTCATAGCCAAAATTACACTTTGTCAAGGCAAACGCCGTTTGCGCAAGGAAACGAAAACAAGGGCTTGTATGTTCCCAATGTATCTACCCTTTGCACTAAACAACAACCTGAGATGTAGGTGCTGCAGCGAACAACAACTTCACACTTGTTAGATCGGGGTCGCAATCTCAATAGTTTTTTGAGGATCATATCATCATCTTCCGTTATAGTATCTAGAGATAGAGTTAATCTTTTGAGGATTCTCGCATTTTCCAGAAAATAAGTCGATAGTCTCTTCATATCCGACAAGTATCTTGCTTTTATCTCCACAAATTCAAACGATGATACGACATAGTGAGGCACATTTGAAAAATCCATTCCCCATAGACACTCTTGAAATTCCTAAATCAAGAAGAAAACAAAAAAGAAAGAAAGACACGAGTTTAGTATATGTGACACTTTCAGATAGTTTACATTAGTCGGTTGATGAAAACAAATACTAACCATGACAAGAGATTTTAGATTCGGACAGCTCTCCAGAAAAAGTAGCAAGTGTTCCCAAGTTTTGATGCGCATTCCCTTGACGCTCAAGATAGAAAGGTTATGAAACTGGGGTAGTGATTCTGATTCCGATTCCGAAAACTTATGCATAACCTACAAACAAAGAATAATACATGTTACAAATATATTTCGTAATCGAAAGCAAAAGAAACTTTAAAGTTAGATAGTTTACCTGGAGAAAATCAGAAGAGATAGTCATATCTCTAACTGAAGAGAGCAGGATAAGAAAACTCCATAAGCTATCACCGAAAGTGATAAAACCATCAACATCCAACTTAACATTGGAGCCCAAATCATTTATAATGGTGATGCTTTGAATACATCGATTGTTCAGCTTTAGATAATTAAGCCTTGGGGTTCGCATTGCGACAGTTTTCTGACACCTACCTCCACCTTCAGTTTTGGTAAGGCAGAAACTCAAAAGAGACTCAGATGAGACCAACATCTCCATAGTCAAACTATCATTAAACTCACTTTCTTGTAAATTGATGATCTTAAGACAAGGGAAAGAAATGGATTTCAGCCGTTTAGGAAAGATTACACGACTGAGTTTCAAGGAGACCAATCTCTCACATGATGTATAAATGGTTGGAGGTATCTTAACTCTAGCATACCTTATATTACCCACACTAATGTCTAAATGTTGGATTTTCTGTTTAACCACAACGTTTATCAACTTTGTGTTTCTAAACGCGTACGGATATCCAGCATACATTAGCTTAACTCTTTGTAAGCACAAGCCATTGTTCAAATCTATAAGCTTCTTAAAAAAGTTGAACATAACATTATAATCCATTTTGATCACCAAATTCAACCCAGGCACATATTGCCAAAGGTTTCTCCATCTCCGGCATAAAATACTAGTTTTAACAACATCTTTTGTGGGAAGATTCACAAGTATCTCACATAGCATAGAATCTGGTAATTGACTAATCAAATTTTCTTTTTTTGATTCTATTATTACCGGCATGGTTTTTCTTTGACATCATCTATGAATTTTACCTCGAACGAACACCTGAATATTAGGGTTTCTGAAGAAAGAGATTATGTTTAGGTGTTAATGAATTTGTTTTGAGTTTGATATATATTTATACGTCACAACAAATCCCAATATGGATCTAAATCTCAACTAATAGCCTGAATTTTATGGATAAACAAAATACTTTTTCTTTTAGCAAAAAAAAAAGAAATAAAAAAATTATAGACGACGAGAGGAAAAAATTGGAATTCCTAGTCCAAGAAGAACCTTGGAATTTTTTTTTTTTTTTAGAACGAACCTTGGATACTTGAAGAATATAAATATAATCATTTAAATGATTTGGGTCGGTTTTTTTAGTTACGGTTTTTTGGTCCATTCCTATTTGGTTCCGTTTCGGTTAGGGTTGTTTTTTGTTTGCCTTGGCTGGGGTTATCGGTAAATGAAAAATACTAGTCACCATATTAATACCATATCAAATTAGGCGCGGTTCGGTTCGGTTCAGATTTACTAGGTTTTCATTTTTCGTAATCAAGTTCGGTTTGATTTCTGATCCTAATAATTTCAGTTTTCTCTTAGCGTTTTGGTTTTGTTGTCTCGAGAATTTGGCACTGTTAACTTGACAGTTTATCCTGCTTTATTCAATAAAAATTGAAAGAGAAAAAGAAGAAATTGGCCCAATTAATTGGAATCAAAGATCCCCTTGTTTTTATTATTCTTAGTCTTACTGCTATAACAGAGAGTGGTATAAGTAAGACTGGCTGGACTGTAAGAAGAGAGTTCATTGAGCCATCAACATATATGATTGAGCAGAACACAAATTAAAAAGCAGAATATTAGGACTCCTAATTAAGCAGCTCCTGTAACGATTTCACATTTATTTATTTTAACGAGTAGAACACAAAGTGGTCCGAAAAAGCTCAAAATTCTCCCTCGGGATTACTGGTTAACTAATGGCCACAAACAAACCTTGACTTCGCTGTAGATAATTCGGTTTATCAGAGACAACCTGGCTTCAATTAATCCATGACAACTTGACACCTCGTCGAGCTTCTTGGAATCAATTTGATTTCGTTGATGATGTTACAGAAACTCACACTTAGTGTCAGTTTCTTGAGAGCTGCACCATTTTCTAGAAAGTAGTTTGCTAATTTCATCTTACTTGATGTTCCTGTGAGTGGTGTCCCTTCCTTCTGTATGTTCACAACGTAAGGTGTCTTCAGGTGAACAAACTCAAGAGATGATAGGAAACATTGTGGCACAGATGAAAGATCTATCTGCTCTGTCTCTGGAAGGCAATCAAATTCCTGATAATATATAGAACGAGCGAAACTGGGAAATTTAAAATTTTCATTATATGAATCTCAATACATACATGATAGCATGAGCAAATGAAACTCACCAGGACGACAGAGTGTAGATTTGGGCAGCTCTCAAGGAAGGTTGGCAACATTTCCCACGAAATTTCTTGGAAGTGAGCATGCAAGTGAGACAAGTTAGAGAACCGAGGTAGCTGTTCCATTTCACAGTAATCCTGAATAACCTGTGCAGCGGGAAATAAAAGAAAACATGGCTTCACTGAGAAATGTGATAAAAGAAACTGTACAAGCTTAATGCTATTAAATCAACCATGTATATTATATACCCCTAGAGTCTCAGCAGAGATAATCATGTTGCTGACTGTAGATAACCCGGCGAGAAATTTACCAAGCATAGTTATCTTTGAAGAATCATCTGGTTCCAGGGGATCACCATATTCCACATTAAAGATAACATCAATGTCTACCTTTGCAGAGGGACCAATACTGTGTATTATGAAGCTGTCAGATCGGTGATCGCTGAGAGTCATATACTCAAGTCTTGGAGCATAGATTGCAACAACATTATCTTTGCTTTCATAACGCTCACAATCTATTTTGAAGCTTTTAAGTGACTGGGAACGCACAGACACAACTTCTAGAGAATCATTGGGATCACGGATTATGGTTAAGTCTTCGAGAACAGGACTGCTTGATATTATGGTCTCCAGAGTCGAATCAGCATCGTACTTGACCATATCAAGATGCATAATCTTGACACAAGGCAACGAAACAGATTCAGGACGATCCAAGACTACGCGGTAGAGATTTAAGTTCACCAATCTCTCACATGAATAGAGAGATAGAGGCATCTTAACTAACTCATCATCATCCAACTCGCTATGAACATTAAGATGACAAATTCTACGCCTAATCACGGCATCAATCCAAGACTTGAAACGAGATGCATCATGCTCATAAACCTCATAGATTAACTTGAATCTATTCAAGTGTTGTTCATTGTCAGAACCCAGAAACCTATCTATGAAACTCGCAAAGACATCATCATCTGGGATTTCATTGGAATCTAAATCCAATGCAGGAACATGTATCCAAAGATTTCTCCATCGTTTAGATAAAACGCTAGTGCAAACCGATTCCTTCGTGGATAATTCCGAGAGAATCTGACATAGCAAAGAATCAGGTAAATTACTTATCTTATCGGAGTTCCTTTGCTTCTCTTTGACAGAGGTTTCATCATCCATGTCTAATGCCTAGAATCCTGAATTTCAGAGGAATAAGTCTGAGATTTAACATGTAAATCAAATTATTCTCACAAGTCTGTAACCCAAATCGGATTCGAAAAGTTAGCAAAGGGGCAACTCAAGATCTCCAGTAAAAATCAAACATAATGAGCTACTGAGATTACCTTCTAATGAAGCCTTTCTCGCAAGAGATGACGGCGAGAGAGTAAGAAAAAGACGCAACCACTATATCGGTGAAAGAGAGGAGGAAGATGGTCGTGAGTCAATTCGCCGGCGAAATAGCAGAGAGATCTTCGCTTTGACGATTTTAAGAAACGACAAATATCGAAATAAAAGTCAAGCTATTAGCTTAAAAATCTTAATACTCTCATGGCATTTATTTTATTTTCTTTAATAAAATCAGAGTGTATATATAGACGGCATCTGTCGCACATAAACCTTGCTAATACAGTGATTATTTATTTAAACGTCGCCCACATGGCATTAAACGTCAAAAGCTAATCGATATTACTACAGTCACCTACGCGCATGATCGATCAACGGTCGAGATCTGAAACTATAATCACACACTGTCACCGCCCGTCACGCTAACTCTCTACACCATTTTCTCTCGTTATTTCAAATCTCAGTTTACACCTTTACACTGCGTCTCTCTCTCTCTCTCTCTCTCAGATTAATCGCTGAGGAGAAGCAACCACCTGAGTCGGCGGAGATGGCAGGGTACAGAGTGGAAGATGACTACGATTACCTCTTCAAAGTTGTTCTTATAGGCGATTCCGGAGTAGGAAAATCGAATCTCCTTTCCAGATTCACCAAAAACGAGTTCAATCTCGAGTCTAAATCCACCATTGGCGTCGAGTTCGCCACTCGGACCTTAAAAGTCGATGGTAAGGTCATCAAAGCT
Source organism: Kernera saxatilis (assembly GCA_900406395.1). Lineage (NCBI taxonomy): Eukaryota > Viridiplantae > Streptophyta > Magnoliopsida > Brassicales > Brassicaceae > Kernera > Kernera saxatilis. The sequence continues at coordinate 67,914 of OVAY01000046.1, forward strand.
CAGATTTGGGACACTGCTGGTCAGGAGAGGTTCGTTTTTCCGTCTTCTTCGTCTCTCCCTTTTGTTCTTCGGTTTTAATTTTGTCGATTTGTGTATGTGAATCGGCCGTCAGGCTAGATCTTGCTCGATGAACGTATGGCACTTTGATTTTCTTGGCGTGTTTCGATTTTTCTGGGTTAATTGGTCTCGAGTTCATTCGAAATAGGAGCCACTGTCCCGGAGATCACTCTAACAGTCAAAGCTCCTTTGCACAGATCTATCTTTTTCGTAACTTGGATCGGGGAAGCTAGCTTTTGATCCGTTTGTCTGACATAATTTGAGCTCATGAGACTACATCGGAATTGAATCTATTAACCCAATCTATATGTTCTTTCAATATCATTATTTGGTAATCAGGAATTGAACCGTTGTTAGAGAGATGGGTTCTTATCTTCTCTAGGTCTAGAGATGGTTACTATTGAATGTCTGATACATTCTCTGGCTTTTATGCTTGTTTTTAGTTGTTTTGCTTTCGGAGTAGTGAATGTGTTCAGCAGCATTTTAACTAGAGAGTCTCTCCGTTGACTTTTTGTAAAATATTGCTCTTCTGAAAACGGGTGTTTGAAGTTGACTGCATTTGACCACCATTGAAGGATATATTATGGAGGTAGCTGATAATGTAGATTAAAAAGTCTCTGTGTTTGACTCAATACGACCATGATTGCTTGAGTTGAATCTTAATTGGATAGATCAACAAGAGCATGTGATTCTTTCTGGTTAATGATCACTAGAATCAGGAACACTACTACAGACTATCAGTATGCACATCCTTGACAGCTTGATAAAAACATATCAGGTCATTTCTTGTACTAATTATAGCAGGATCTGGATTGGGGATTGGCCTGAGACTAGGAGAATGAAAGTTAAAAGCCTATTCTTCTGTGACAAATGATTATAAACCCTATCACTTTATTATCACCTTTGCTCAATTTATTGCTGAGTATCGGCACAATCCTAAGACTCAGTTTGACTCTCATCACAGGTACCGTGCCATCACCAGCGCATACTACCGTGGAGCCGTGGGCGCACTCCTAGTATATGATGTAACCCGTCGTGCAACATTTGAGAACGTAGATCGGTGGTTAAAGGAGCTCAAGAATCACACAGATCCAAACATTGTAGTGATGCTCGTTGGTAACAAATCCGATCTCCGTCACTTACTAGCTGTTCCTACAGAAGACGGGAAATCGTACGCGGAGCAAGAATCGCTCTGCTTCATGGAAACATCTGCCCTCGAAGCCACCAACGTCGAGGACGCCTTCGCTGAGGTTTTAACACAGATTTACCGCATCACAAGCAAAAAGCAAGTTGAAGCTGGTGAAGATGGGAACGCATCTGTCCCGAAAGGTGAGAAAATCGAAGTTAAAAACGATGTCTCTGCTCTGAAGAAACTTGGGTGCTGCACAAATTGAAGGCTTTTCTTTATCTGTTGAGAGAGAATTATAACCCCATGGTCCATTGTTCGGTTCTGAACTTGGTTTGTAACATTATCGACATTTATATGAGTTTTAGACTATACATTACATAATGTTCTTTCTTTACCTTTATTTTAAGAATTGTTGGCCAACAAGTTTCAGAATACATCAGGTAGGTCTAAGTGATTCAGAGATTGAGTAACCTTTGACGAATGTTGTGGTACCTATTCCAAGATGTGGATGTAATATAGCAATATGTTCATCCTCGATCGTCGTTTTCTCTCCATTTTCTGTTTTTGTATCTTCAAAAACCAAAACCAAAACTTCCGAACCGGGTTAAATCGGGTCGGGTGGCGTTATATTGTCGGGTTAGGTCTCATTTTGTTCACAGAAGTACAAAAACGACAACGTCTTGAGCCAACTCTGTAGAGAAGATAGCGATTAGAAGAAATGATGGAGGAAGGTCCACCGGCCCCGAAGGTTCTCCGAATGATCTACTTCGTCGGTGCCGGATGTAAGTTCGCTTTCTGCTTTTAGTTTCTGTATCCAAAACTTTTTATGGCTTATTTGTGATCGGGTAAATCCAACGTTTTGCCATGAGCAATTTCGCAGTTCTATGTACTTTCGCGATCAATAAGTGGCGTGAGATCGAGAAGAATTCGATGCTGAAACAGCAGGAGAAAAATCTGCAAGGAGATGGAGGTTTATTGAATCAAACGCCTGCAGATTCGGTTCAGAAAGCAATGAAATGATGATGGTCTCTCTCTTTTGTTTTTGTATGTTTATCGGTATTGTTTTTGATCCAGATGCAAAAGATGTTGCAATTCTAGTCTCGTTGACCTAAAGTTTGGACCTTTTTTTTTCCCAAATTCTTCTATGTTTTGGAAGAAATTGCCTCTGTATTTCTCTTGATGAACCCTACTCGTACTCGTAGTGAAGGTTGGACCTTTCTGCCTTCTCTTTAATCCCCTGCAATTATGAAATCTTGATACAGTGGTTTTCTGCTTGTGTCCAGGGCAAAGATTGTTGCTTTCTGAGCTAATCAAGTTTCATTTTGTATTTTGTATGACTTTTTTTTTTCCAACCGCGTATTATTTTTTTTTTTAATTGGTTGTTTAATAACTAGTCCAGAAAAACGGAGTTTGCAATAGTAGCATCTAAAATTTTGATTCGAGAAAAACAGATAAAATATTTCGTATATGATATTTCTACCGGTTTATCGACAATTTCGTCTTGTAACTTTAGGATTTTAGTTTCTTTTTAAAGGAAAAAACAAAATGCGTTGCTTTAAATGTCCAACAAAAACAAAATGAATTTCTCCCTATATCTATTAGCTTTACATCTGATGGAAGTCTTAACATCTTTGATGTAACCAACAATCCCACAAAACTGCGTCGTTTTAATCGGCGGCGAGCAATTCTCACTCCAGCTAATCAAGCCTTAAACTAGAGAATATATAGATTGAAAAAAAAAAACAAACTATATATAGTTCACTTGCAATTCCACAATAGCTCTTAATTCTTAAATCACATTAAATTCTTCAGACTTCAGTCATAAGTATTATGAGTAAGCAGTGACCTAAGCATTTTCTAAAATCCAATTTAAAACTTCAATTCTTTTTATATTTTTGTTAAAGGGTTCCTACATTTTCAATTCTTATTGAATTCAATAACAATTGTTGACCAAGTCGGTACATAACTTGCCACGTAACTTAGCTTTAAAATTTTCAATTTTCAGACTTCATCATTTTCTTCATAGTAATTCAGAGGCCCTTAATCATTATATTAAATGAAGTGTGAAAAACACTTCACATTTATCTTCAGGGTGGCTAATTTCTGTTCTGTCCCTAGGACAAAAATGATCTTAATCATTATATTAAATGAGGTGTGAAAAACACTTCACATTCATCCTCAGGGTGGCTAATTTCTTAACCGTCAGATTTCTTATTTTTTAATCTCAGCCGTTCGTTAACCCTTTATTTTAAATACGATCTGTGCCATCGATTTCGATGCAAAAGATCTCAACCATCGATATGGCTTGGTACTTTAAAAGACTAATATGCCATTAATGAAAGTCTCATCTGAATCGTTGGTTTTGTTTCAATCTAGAGCGTTGATATTAAATTTCGTTATATAATTAATAGAATATTTCCTTAAACTCCAAGATAATGATGAACACATGATTTCCTAAATGTGGAGTTTATTAAAAGTAGAGATAATTACGAGAATATGGATATGTCTTGGTTAAAAACGGTAACTGATCGATATTTCCTATATTTGCGTTAGCTACCCAATGAAAAAAAGTTAGATTCCTTCGTCTAGAATTAGGTTAAACTTTTAGCATAATTTTTCGCCCTTTTGTAGGTTCTTATAAATATGAGTTTTAGTTGTCCATCTACTAATCTAAGTTTGTCATGGTTCTCCGGCTATACGAGGAATGTAATTCTTCGCTTAAGTGTGGATACAATTTTCCCGGAAATAAGATATATATGTTGGGGCATCGTTTTGGTTCTGTTGGTATATCTTTCGATCTAAGTGTTATTTTTTGTTTTATTATCAAGTGCGTGTTTTGTTTGATTGTTTCGTTTATTATCAACTGCGTGTTTTGTTTGATTGTTTCGTTTATGGTTAAGTTTTATGTGTGTTTTTTTCATTGTTTTCTTGAGCTTCACGTCATTTGTTTTTATCCCACAGGTTCTCTCGAGCCGTTGTTGTCCGTTCGTCGTCGTCAAGAGGATTTACCAGTAGGAGTATCATGTACATATATACCAGTCTACATCATATGCTTCATTATCTGGCTGGTATGGGTTTCATTTCATGATTTTTTTTTGCTTCTTTGTTAAATGCATAAAACAGATGAGCATAAGATCAAAGATAAGGTTTCTCTTGGTAAGATATAAATGACAGATTTTATTTATGTGTTTGATGCTTTTGAAAGTATTTATTTAAGGAGGAGTTGGTCCTTTGCATTCAGATGTTATTTTGGCTGATGTTGCTAAGGCATTTGGGGTCGCCTGGTACGTATCTCTTTTAATTTAACATAGGCTCATGGTTAAAATATTGATAAAGGCCTTGATATCTCAGTGCATATGAGTGTCAATAAGTGAAGATTTAGCACCACTAAGTGAGATGCTAATAAAGTCGTTTATTCAAGCACCTGATGAAGAGTTTGAAAAATACTTTAGGCATCTAATCAGCTAGCAGTGCACATTTGATAGGAATGAGATGAGTTCGGTCTTTAGAGTACTACTTTTTAGTGGATTAATAATTTTATACNTTTTTTAGTGGATTTATAATTTTATACATCTTCAGACAATATAGTCTACAATTATATAGCATCAGAGTCGTTTTGCTATAGTTTATCCTCATTCCATATCTGTTGCGTATATGGTTTCTCATCAGGTTGATTGGATTTCTCTTTTCAGATGGCTCGGTTACTAGAAAGAAATTTTAAATGGCTATAGTCTGACCCATGCTTTTTATCAACTCTTTGTTTGTTTCTTATGTATAGTCAGGTCGACCCTGTAAATATTCAGTAATCTGGCAATGGACAAAAAAGCTATCCAATCTCTATTTCTTAACGGTAAGCACACTCAACTGCAATTTTTTGATTTCTCTCACTAACGGTAAGCTAAAGATAATCTTTGTGATGATGAGAATGGTTATGCTGGTGTAGGCGATGATGATGATAATTATGATGGTAAAGATGAAGATGATAAGGAAGAGGAGTCAGATAATGATCGGAGGGAGATGAAGAACAAACCTATGAAAAAGCACATGAAGATGATGAACAAATGCATATAAAAACAAAG